>CANUEP010066302.1:0-162413 GCA_947857235.1 Jatropha podagrica | reverse complement strand
CCCACCCCCCCCCCCCCCCCCCCCCCCCCCCCCCCCCCCCCCCCCCCCCCCCCCCCCCCCCCCCCCCCCCCCCATTCGTTGGCATGGGTCTCATTAAATTGGACATCGCCCTTCGAATTTTTTTTTTTTTCTTCTTCTTTTCTTTGGCTAGTGAACTACCTCACTAAAATCTTTTGACTTATTATCTTTTTTTTTTTTTTGCTATATATAGACGTGACTGTGTGCAGGTGACAGAGTGCAAAAACGAAAAAGAGAGTTTAGTTTTAAGAAATGTTTTTCTAAAATGAAGGAGTGACAAAAATAGTGAGAAAATTATTTTTGAGTGTTTTTGGAAAACACTGTGGGTGCCACTATTTTTAATCTCATTTGTATTAATCTCTTTATATAGCTTCTATTTTTAATAGTGAAAGAAATATTTAAAGTTTGTTCCATAAATATAGCCCTAAAATAGTTAAATGTGAACCATTGAAATTTTTGTGTATTATATTTTATTTCTACTACGATAATTATTCTCTTAATTTTTATTGCGGGACCTAACATCCTTCATGTTGTACTTAAATGTCATCATCTTTCAAAACTTGTCAATGAAAATAACTTCGATGACAAATGGAAGAGGTTCAAGGTAGATTTCATTTACTTATGATAAAACTTTGTGATTTTCTTTTGAATACAAAATTAATTCAAACAAATATAAACATCTTGTAGAATTGTTTGGGCGTATTAGATGGAAAACATATTAAAGTTCGTGTGGCGAAGAAAAATAAAGTTAGATACAGAAACAGGATAGGAGATCTTTCAACTAATGTATAAGGAGTTTGTTCACAAGATTCGCAATATATATATATATATATATATATATATTATCTAGATGGAAGGGACTTGCACTTGATAACAGAGTACTTCGAGATGTATTTTCTAGAAAAAAAGCCTTTTAAAGGTTCCCCAAGATAATGCATAAGAAAGTTAAATTTTTTTGTATTATAAATCGTGTAATTCATATTTAGTACCAATAGATTGTCAATTTTTCATTATAGGATATTATTATTTATGTGATGCTAGTTATATGAATTTAAATGACTTCTTAACCTCTTATAGAGATCCAAGATACCATTTGAATGATTGGAAGACCGGTAATGAACCAAGAACATCAAAAGAATGCTACAACATAGAACATTCTTAAGCAAGAAATGTCATAGAAAGGTGTTTTGCTCTATTGAAGCTTAGGTGAGATATTTTAAGGTGTACACCTTAGTATCATGTAAAGATAGTTTTGTAAGATCATCTCAACATGTGCTTTATTACACAATTTTATTAGAACGAACATACAATCGAATCTAATGGAGAATAAGTTAAATCAGAAGATGTTCATGGTGGAGAGCTAATTGACCATCTAGAGACTTCTTCAGAATGGAATAACTTTAGATTTAATTTAGCAAATGAAAATTTTCAAAAGTGGAGGGAAAATATGAATAACTTACAGTAATTTACAAAATTGTATCAACAAGAGTTGGATGAGTGTCTGTTTGAATTATTTATTTGTAATCATATGATTGCTATTTATATCTTTTATGTTCAACTTGTTACCTTGTAGACAATTTCTTATTATAATTTGTTGTTTAATTGAATTTGTGATTTTGATATAAATGGTTTTTTTATTTGTGATCAGATTATATATATTTTATTATGCATTCATGAAGTTATAATAATAATAATAATAATAATAATAATAATAATAATAATAATAATAATAATAATAATAATTTCAAGGATGAATAATATCAACAATAGTCAAAGAAGTGCAACCTCAAAAGATAAGGAAAATGTCACATAATGACAAGAGTTCAAGAAGGTCTTGTGTTAGATGGACAAATGTTAAAGACCTAGCTTTAGTTTCATATTTATTGAATCTAGTTAATATGGGTGGATGGAAACAAGATGATGGTCAATTAAAATATAACTATCAGTTTCGAATAGAGAAGATGATGAAAGACAAGATTCTTAATTGTCAAATGAAAATTAATCCACATATTGACTCAAGGGTGAAAATTTTGAGATTATTGAAATGAGAAGTCCAAGATACAGTGGATATGGATGGTATGGAAGAGATAAATGCATCATAACTTGCATAGGACTATAAATATGAAGGCAAATGATGTTCATGTGTATTTGAAGTTCTATACATGTATATTTTGGATGCAAAAATAGTGATATACATAGCTAATGTTTAGATATCATAATTTACTAGGACATTGTTATGGCTTTTAGGCTATGTTTGGTTTGGTTAGATGTAACGTAATGTAATGAAAGATGTAATGCAATGAAAGATATAATGGAATGGAATGCAATTAAGATTTCATTATTTTGTTTGGTGATATAATTGATAAATTTTATGCAATGTAATCGTCATTCCATTTTTATGTTTGTTTGTAATATATGTAATGTAATGTAATTAAAATACTACCATCATCAATTACACTGCCCACCACCACTGCTTCACCACCATGAATCGCACCACCACCACCACTACACTGCCACCACCACAATGACAACCACCAATCACACCACCATTACCACAACCACCACTATCATCTCAAACACCACTCTATCACCACCACTACCGTATCATTATTAATATAAACATCTGAACTAAAAAATATTTATTATATTAAATTATTAAATATCATATAAGTTTATAAATTTATTTAAACTAAAAAATTAAAAAAAAAAAGGTAAGTTGAAATAGTGTAATTCAAGGATGATCATTCAACCAATTCAGTTAATTTGAGTAAAATTTTTAACCGAAATAAATTTATCAAAATTTTTTTAACTTAATCGAATTTATTTTTCGCCGAACTTAACTGAACCATTTTAACTAAATTAATTTTGATTCTTAACTGAACCAAAGTTAAAGAAAATAAAAATTTAGTTAACTTAAATTTATGATTAACCAACTTTAACCAAAATAAAAATTAACCGAACTTAGTATTTACTACTTAATCAAAATAAAAATTGAAATATTTTTTATTTTTAATTTTATTATCTACTTAATCAAAACAATGTAGTTGTGAGAATTGATTAATTTGATTAATTCGATAAATTAATTTTTAATCGATCACGGAAATTTTTTTTTTTTAATTGAACTTTTAACCAAACATTTATTCATCGAACCAGATTAATCGAATTAACCGAACCAAATACTCACCCCTAATACAATATAACATAATAAAAGTTAATTAAGTCATTATAAATTAACTTTTTTTCATATGTTTTCATTGAATAAATTAAATTACAATATAAAATTATGAGTATTTTGATTTTTTTTTTTTTAGTGATTTTTCGTTCAATTATTCTCATTCTTATGATAAAATATATTTTTTCTTTGTGTTGCGTATTAAACATCAAAATATAATTTTTATTATGCGGTGATAGTGGTGGTGGTGATGGAGTGGTGGTGGTGGTCGTTGTGGTAAAGTGATTGAGATGGTGGTGGCAGCAACACAAAGTGATGGTTGTGATAATGATGATAGTGGCAGAGCATTGGTGGTGATGATAGTGGTTGAAGTGGTGGTGGTTGTAGACAGTTGGCGGTTATAGAGCACTGGTGGTGATGGTGTAAAGCAATGGTGAGATGGTGGTGATGTGGTGGAGCAGCGGCGGTTGTGAGAATGGTGGTGGTTGAGGTTGAGGAGCGATGATGGTTGAGGTAGTGGCACAGTGTGGCGGTTCAGGTGGCGATGATGGTGGTGAAGTGGTGTTGGTAGAAGCTGAGGTGGTGATGGTGGTTGAGGTGGTGGTGATCGTGGAGCAATAGTGGTGGTGAAAGTGGTGAAGCAATAGTGGTGATAGTGGTTAAGTGATGGTAGTAATGGTGGCATTGTGGTGGTGGAGCAATGGTGGTGATTGTAGTGGTGAGGTGGTAGTGTTAAATAACCTTGAATAGTAAAATTTCTATTGAGGTACCTTGATGTAATTAGTATTACATGTACTTGATGTAATAAGCAATACATGTGTTTTTTTATGTGATGAATATTACATTAAATTAAGTAATGAAATTACACATGTAATCTCAATTATATTATATTGTCTAAAAAAAGTTTAACCAAACAATATAATCAATCATATAATGTAATTCCCATTACATTACATGGTTGATTACATTATATCAAACATGACCTTAATGTTTAGACATCATAGAACTATAAATATGAAGGCAAAGGATGTTCATGCGTAGTCGAAGTTCTATACATTTATATTTTGGATGCAAAAATAGCGATATACATGGCTAAACTAATTTATTTTGGATGTTAAAATTGTGATAATAAAATTTTATTTATTATTATGTGAAAAAAAAATTATAAGGTGAGTTGAATTGTAAAGTCCATTAAATATATTGCAAATTATTATTTTTTAATGAAATGTCCAATTATTATGTTTATAAATATTATAGGAGCATTCTCATTATTTCTTAATACAATTTTACTTCCCAAGAATTCAGTATATCAACCAACACAATTACATTGGAGTTTCTAAAAAGCATGTTCCCTGGAATTCTAACTTCCCAAGAAGCAAGTCGAAACGACCCAAACGAAGCCTATCTCTACTCAAAGTGCAATTATAATATTTATAAATTCAAAGTTCCGTAATTTGCTTGACCCTAAAAGCAAATAGGGTGTATTTGATAAGCCGCATCGGTCAAAACATGTGCCCAAGAAGAATCTGAGGTTCATATATTGACTACTTGATTCACGGGATTATCTTTCTGTTATTATTTAGAGTTAATGCTTATTTTTATTTAAATAAATAACCACTATCAGATATGTTATTGACATGTGGCATAAGTTTAGAAAGAGTATGTTATTTCTTTGTATTTAAATTCCATCTTTCAGAAGCAATAGGACAAGCTTATTCATAATCCAAACTTGTGGTTCATTCTTGCCTTAAGCAGAATATCTGTTTGTTATTATTTGTTGTGCCGATATTAGCTTATCATTGGTATCAGAGCATGACGACCAATAAGGAACGAATCGAACTTCTTGAGTCTGGTCTTGGAACACTCCAAACTGACATTGCTCAGATGGAATCCGGACTGAACGACAAACTAAAGATCTTACAAGAGTCAATCAACAAAATGACTTCCTTACTTCTTTCAAATCCCAACCTTGCTGACCTGGCTAATCAAAATCAAACACCCGCCCAAACACCAACCTACACACCAAATCGTATTGCACCATCACAAAACCAACAAATTGGAGAAACATCCTGTACCCAGATTCATGGGGGACGACAACTTTTCTTCTCTAAATTGGCAAAACTAGAATTTCCTAAATTTGCCGCGATCCAACTGAATGGCTTTCTAAAGAAGATCAATTTTTTTCATTTCAAGGCACTGAGGAAACTGACAAGGTATCTTTGGCATCCTGCCACCTTATAGGTGAGGCGAACCAATGGTGGCAATGGCTTACCAAAACTTACAACGAAAAAAAACATGGAAATAACATGGACAAATTTTGTTGAAGAATTATGGGCTCAATTCGGGCCAACAAATTGAAAGGATTTTGATGAAGCTCTGTCTAGAGTACAACAAACAAGTTATTTCCATGACTATCAACGAGAATTTGAAAGGCTCGGGAATCAGGTTCATGGATGGACATAGAATGCTTTAGTGGGCACCTTCATAGGAGGGCTCAAATTTGAAATTGCAGATGGCATCGGATGTTCAAACCTAAGTCTCTTAAGGAAGCATTAAGTCTGGCATGGATGAGAGACGAGTAGATAAATCGACAACGGAAGTACACCAAGTCGTTTCCATTAATTCGAAACCAAGTTACTGTGGCATCACCAACAAATGTGGCTTCACCTTCACCTATGAAGCGCTTGACTTGGGAGGAAATGCAGAGGCAGCGTGCTTAGGGACTCTGCCTCAATTGTGATGAAAAGTTTACGGTTGGGCACAAGTGTCGCAAACCCCAACTTTTATTGCTTGAAGGTGATTTTTATATTGGCGACGACAAATTTCATACAGGTTCATTAACTTGAACCTTAAGGATAAGGTTCTATTGGAAGGGGGAGGTACTGATAAACCACTCGATCAAAACGTGTGCCCAAGAAGAATCTGAGGTTCATGGATTGACTACTTGATTCAAGGGATTATCTTTCTGTTATTATTTAGAATTACTGCTTATTTTTGTTTAAATAAATAACCACTATCAAATATGTTGTTGATACATGGCATAAGTTTAGGAAGAGTTTGTTATTTATTTTTATCAATTTATGATAAAATTGCAATTGCTCAAAAAGTTCAAAGTGGAATTAATGATTAAGCCAAATAATAGAATGGATTCAATGTTTTTTAGGATTTCTTTAATTCTTCTACAATAAGACTATTGCAATAGATTACTACCCATTTCGATATGCTTAGCATCAAGAAGGTTCACATATTCATATTCGAATGTATAACGTAAAAAACCATGCATGTGACATATCACGACAAATAACACACATTTCAATTATTGCGATATATTTGCATAACCCTTTCAGAAAATCATATACACAAGTGCACAAATTACAAATTATCGCCTTCAAATAGTCGTGTCCTCACCTTGTTCGGACAAGTTCAAGGGGTAAAGTTTCCATTGCCAACTGGAAATTGAAGGGAAAAAGAGCTTTAGATTAGAAAACAAAAGAAAAAAAAAAAATAGCTGCCTCTATACTGAAGTTTCTATGTTTAGAAATGATGCTTACCCAGAGTCTTGGATTTCTTGGATCCGATTTTTTATGCAATTTGGACAGTTCTGACTGAAAGCTAATAACAATGGACACCTTGAACTCAACTGAAAATGGACTGCAATGGGAAATACAGAGAAAAAATAATGGTTTTTCAAGTAATGCAGTAATTGATCTTTAAAGAGCTTATTTTGATTTTAATTTAATCACAAGTTGCAAAATGGAGAACATAATTTTGAGTAGTAATTAAGTGATTTAAAAACAAAAAAACAACTCTTAATTTAGACTGTGGCCCAATTTCAATAAAATTAATTAGCCGTTAGTTATCCTAATAGTGTCAGCTATTTTACCAAGGGATTAATGTTCCATTCCAAACTCTAAATACTAGTATAAACACTACACTATAAAAACACCTATAAATAGTAGTGATAGTATTTTAAATTGGTAAAAAACACTAAATGCCACGTGAAAAGCTGTTGCGAAAGAAAGCATATGTTTGGATTGACATAGAATATAGGAGGAAAAAAAAATTAAAGAAAACAAAGAAATTTTCTTTCTTTCATTTGTATGGGAATAAAGAAATATGCTAGTACAAGTAAGCCATAACGATATGTCATTCGTAAGAAGCGATACTTCAACTAGTGGAGAAAATCTTAAAACGGCCACAAACTGAAGGCAAGTGAACATAAAAAATGCCTAGTGCGATGGAAGAACCTGCCACCATGAGAGAACATTTGGGAAAAAGAAGATCTACACCAATTTTCACATAGGATACATGAATATCATTAAAACACCATTTCCTACAGAAGAGCATTTCAAGAGCTAGATTCTCGGTCGATGAGGACGCGAACCTCAAAAGCTGAGGAGAATGTAAGGGTGTAAAAAGGGGATAGGGAAATGATGACTCAAATATAAGCATATTTTCTTATGCCACTTTTGGGTTTGTAGTATTTTTGTATACGGTAGGGAGTGACATGCAGTTAAAATCACTTGAATGTTAAAATCCTATGCAGTCAAAATCACTTGAATGTTAGAATCCTAATCTAGGTCCTTTTTCAAGCGCCTCCACGCCTATGGAAGGTGCCGATTGTTGCTTAATGTAATTTGATCTATGAACACACATGTTCATTTATTACCTTTATGTGTGATGCTTTGTTCTGTGTTGCCATATAATTCTTGGTTTGCAATTGTATTTGAATCTTTCTTTATATATCGGTATTGTGTTCCTTTAATGCCTATTATTAGCTTGCAAATAACTAGCTAACATACTTGGCTAACTTGTTTGAGAGTGTTCAAAGCAAGCATCGCACAGTTCCTCTTATGTGCTTGGAACTGATCTTAATCAATACCCAACCTCCTACTTCAAATGTGAGTGGTCTACAATCTTGATCTGTCTAGTTCTTATGTCTTGTTAAGCTTTTTCCAACTATGCTTTGAGGTTTCGTCTAGTGTAAATCCATCCAACATGTGAGGTAGCAATGGTTGTTAACAATTTGAAATGGACTTTCATTAGTAGAAATGCTGTTTTGAGCATTGAAATGAAATCGAGAAATGTCCAATAAAATAATCCAATTTTTTTTTATTGGCAGAAACAAAAAAATGTAAATACTCTTCAAGCAAGTTATTGAACTATTCTATTTGGCTATCAGTCTGAGAATGAAAGTCGATGGATGAGTTCAACTGATTCAAGTATCCTGAATAATTCATCCTACAATGGTCCTGTAAATCGACTATCCATGTCACTGACGATGCTTTTAGGAACACCCCAATATATGACCAAACATTTGAAAGATAACTGTGCCTTCTACTAAGCATTTTTTGCCATGGACTAAAAATGTCATACTTGGAAAATCTATCGATTATTACCAAGATAATGTCAAATTCTTCAACATTGGGTAAGCTACTAATGAAATCGGAAGAGAAGCTTTCCCATAGTCTACTTAGTATGTGTAGCTATTCCAAGAGCCTAGAAGGTTTTGGCCTTCTACCTTGTCTTATTGGCAACTTGCTAATAAGACAACGTGGAAGGCCAAAACTTTCTGGACTCCTAGAAGCGTCACAAGTACCAAGCAGACCATGGGAACACGTCTCTCTCGATTTCATTAGCAGCTTATGCAATGTTATAGAATTTGATATTATCTTGGTAATCATTGATCAATTTTTCAAGTTTGACACTTTTATTCCATGGAAAAAATAGCCCAGCCAAAGATATGGCACTGACAAATGTTGGAGTTTTTCAAATAGTAACATTAGTTTCAGAGATAGTCAATTCACATGATCATTTTGGGCTGAATTATTCAGGATACTTGACTAAATTGAACTTATCCACAAACTTGCATCCCTAGACTGATGAGTAAACAAAACGGTTCAACAACTAGCTTGAAGAGTGTTTCTGCCATTTTGTTTATGCCAATTAAAAAAATTGCCCTACCTTATTGTATATTGCTCGATTTTGTTTTAATACTCAAAATAGCTCTTCTACTAATCAAAGTCTATTTAAGACTGTGACTAGTTAACAATTATTGCTACCTCACACTTGATAGACCTACACTAGTTAAAACCCCAAGGCATACCTATTAACTATTGAATGAGAACAAAATATTGAGATAGCTAAGCACAATTGGAAAAGGCTACACAACGCATGAAGAAATGGGCAGATCAAGACCATGGATCACTCAAGTAGGAATTTTGGTATTGATATGTGATCTAATTCCATTTTCCCAACTATGACAAGCAATTAATGTGCAAATATGATTGCCCAGTTGTTGGCATTGTCCAAGTAGAGAAGGTAACATACAAAGTAGACATGCCAACTTGGATGGAAATTCAATAGTATTCAATGTCAATCAGCTCAAACCTTATCATTCAGATGTCAATGATACCAGTTAGAGTAAGCCATGTGTCATTTGTAAGAAGATACTAGTAGGAGTAAGCCACAATGTGTCATTTGTAAGAAGCGATCCTTCGACAAGGTAGTGGAAAAGATCTTAGAATATCTAGTGCAATGCAAGAACCTACCCCCCCAAATCAAAGAACACTTGGGAAAAAGAAAAAGACCTACCCCAACTTTAACACAAGATACATGAATATCATCAAAGCATCCTTTCCTACAGAAGAACACTTCAAAAGCTAGTCAATGAGGTCGTCAACTAATTGAATGGGGGAGGATTTAAGGGTGTAAAGGGGGAATAAAAATATGAAGAGAAAATAAGTTATAGGACCGACAGTATCATTTTCTCTCCAATTTAGGAGGAAAATTAGAGAAAATAATTAAAATTACAATTTTACCCCTATTTATTATGCTTTTCTGAAAAAGCAAAAAAGTAAAAGTTAGACAAATAATTTTACTATTCATAAAATCATTTTCCCTCCTTATTTTTTCTGTCAAATATCCAAACATTCTAGAGGAAAAATTCTTTTATATTTTCCCCTTTATTTTCCTTCAATATTTTCTTTCCTTCCTAAATTACTATCCGAATACACTCTTAATTTTGTCTACTTCTGCTATTCACCTTAATGCATTCAGGTTTCATAACCAGATCAAGACAGACTCATGGGCTTACCCAGCCAAGACAGTTGGACAAGTCAAAAGACGGGGAAGGATAACGTAAATGGGCAAAGTCATATTGTGAGAGACATCTCCATCTGCTATCTGTATAATAGGGAAAAAATAAGAATGAACATTAGATCAGTTAAATAATTGAGAAGATGTGAAATGCGGGATACCTGTGTTGTCTGAATCAAAGAGGTTTCAGTCACAATTTTCTCTCTGTAAAGAATTGACTCCACTCGAAGCAAGTGAATATCAATGGAGCAAATGGGAACTGCAGATCTTTCTACTGTTAGCTCTCCACTGATAGGATCCAACAAGGAACATTGAGTAGATATCCTCCCAGTCACACGAAAACCACCTATTCAACCACAACCATTTACAATTAACAGATCTTCAGAACAATATGATGCTCCATATATAGGCTAGTGGATGCAAGCAGCTGGAACTCCATATCCTCTTGTTTTATGTGAAACATATAGGCACCAAACTTCTCAAGCAGAAATTTATTGCTCATAAATTTATATTAAAGACTGTAAAAAAGAAGCATACGAAGAGAGATAAGCAAACCTGACTTCAATTCAGGAAGCAGCGGATGTTTTTGAGTGTCCTGAGTGATATAAAAGATAGCTGTTTCAGGAGAAACAGGTTGTGCAAGAAGATCAGCTGAAAATATAAGAGCAACAGAGACAGAAGCTTCCTCACTTCAATTATTAGTGACTAATAACAGTGAGAAGTAACTTATATAATATCAGAACCTCACCTTTATCACTTTCAACTATGAATTCCACAGTCGTAGATAATGACTTATGCAGGTACCCTCTCATTATATCTACAGTTACCAAATACTACCACAAGGTTCATTAATCATCAATTTTCAAAAATATGTAAGAGAAAATATAAGCTATTGGATGGTGGAAACATAGAGAACAGAGATCAAGAAGAGACAGAATGAAAAGATCCACCAATAAACATTAGCACTTTCACAAGTCAATATTCACCTGGATGCTAATATTTGTTCCATGGAAGGTCTCATAAAACCTTTCTAAATTTTCTTCTCCATGTTGTTTGAAAATTGCAGAAAATGGTATCTGCCATAAGAAGCAACCATTTTATAAAATTGCAAAGAAAATAATAATCAGTTAGAAAAAACATCAAAGCTATATCAGATATGAAGAAATATTTCCACCTATGACTACCAAATAACTAGCAAGAAAGAGACAAAGAGACTTTAAAAATGACAGCAGAAAAGCAATTGATTCATAATATGACATCATTCAAATGTAGTTCACTCATTATCACATCTACCTCTGTTGTACCTGAACCAATCTTTCCTGATGATCTGATCTCAATGCTCTTATTCCTGTTACCAAGTGAGAAAAACAATTCACTAGCAAGAATTATGCATGTCAGCCAAAAACTGGCTAAGGAAACCCAAATAAATCATGGCACTTATGTATTACTATCACAGTATGTTTTGCAATCACAAAAAAAATTCAAGAAAAGGTTCCCATTTCTCAAACAAAAAGTTCAAGGCAACTCCTATCTTCATCTAAGAGTTGTTTGGTTCTCAATTTTATTTTTCACTTTTTGCTTTCCACAAGCAAAGCTGCTTGTGTGTAATTTGTCAATATGAGAATCTCTAGGCACAATTTTTTTTTTCCTTCTGACACTATGGATTAAAAGATTATTAACAATATCACATCCATAAAACAATTAAAAAAACATGGCTCAATAAATTCAAGTATGTACAAAAGTTGTTAAAGTGAGTGGGAAATATGACATTACTCATAATGCTACAACATTTTGAATTCAATTATAAGCTGAATGCATAAATTGACACTTTAGAAAAATAGTACAAAAGCATTTTTTAGCTTGTAGTTTGACCCATTGAATGCTTCAATTTGCAAAATTATAACCGTTGAACAGCTCACATGTGAAATCTCGCCTAACAAAAATAAACTTTGACATTTTTTCAATTACCTAGCATGTATTCAATAAGTGCAAAACTTCATGGAACAACTGTTTTACATTTTTCAAATACTAGATAAGTATTCAATACTTGCTATTTTGCAAGTAAATTTCATAAGTTGAAATGGTTAACAAATGCAATTTTGCAAGTTAAAATGTTCCATAGGTTAGGAAAAAAGTTGAATGCACCACTAAACCTTTCTTGTGAAGTTTAGATGTCAATTTATGTGTTTATCCCTCATTATATGCATATACCAAAAACAAAATTTCATACTGAAGTATTTAGTCTCTATAATTTAGTAAAATTCACAAGTCAAGATCTCTATTTTCAAAAATCAATTAAATAGTCCCTCTATTTTGTTATCATTCAACTAAATAGTCATTCTGTTAATTTTCTATTAAATTAGGATGAACGCCAATTTTAACTTTAACAAAACTTCAAATTTTCTTTTGCTATCATCATCAAATCAAATCCTGAGTCTCTCATTTATTGAAAACATCATCAATCCTAATTTACAAATAGAGAACCATTAAAAATAATAACAAACTTATATGTTTAGATCAAAATATTGGATAAAAGTGGATAATAAAATTTTTTTTTCTTTCCCTCAAAGGTAAAATCAGAATAAGAAGTATTTGCTTTTAGCTTTCTTTACTTGCTGTTATGACCTTGGAGAACCGCACCCCAAAAGCTAGTTGTTGAGGTCGGAGAGCCCAAGTTCATATAAACCTCACATTGAAATCTTGTACTTCCAATGTGGATCCAACACAAGTCCCATACCTTGTCATGTAATTAGGATCCTAACATCCTCTGGAGTCCCAATGTCCACGACAGTTGGCTTTGTGCTAGGATGGCTTTGCGCTTTTTTTTTTCTTTTATTAGCCCCAAGTGAACACTGCAATTCTGGCATCATCACCCGCGTTATTCAAGTGCAATCGGGAGGTGGTTGGCTCTAACCAATTGTTACAACCCTCAGAGAACCACACCTTAAAAGCTAGCTGTGGAGGTTGAAGAGCTCAAGTTCATGCAAACCTCACTCTAAAATATCATACTTCTAATGTGAAATCCAAGTCAAGTCCCATACCTTGTCTTAAAACTAGGATTCTAACACTCACCAACTAAAAATTAACAAAATTTTAACAGAAAGACTATTTAGTTGAACAACAACAAAATAGAACTGGTCCACTGATTTTTGAAAATGAAGTTCTTGACTTTGAAAATCAGTGATAATTCACCCTCTACTGATTACTATTATTGTCACTCACAAAGTGCATACCATGAAAAGATCAATATAACTATATGCATCACTATTAATCAAACTCAAATAAATTACCATCCACAACCTATAGCTAGAGGTTGAAGTGGAACTAGCAATCATGGCTTTAAATTCAGTTGTGTAAATATGGAACAGAAAATTATCCAAGCTTAATCTACAATCAACTATATATTCAAATTTGCCACTACTTTTTTGGTTACAATCATTTTTATTTTCCTATTTTCTTCAAATCATATACAATTAAGTCTCTTTTGGTACATACAAATATACAATAAGCAGAATAGCTCATATCAAATGACATAAGAGCATTAAAAAAAACGCTTGAAAAATTAATTTTCTTCAAAAAAAAAAAAATAAATAAATAGAATTGAAACAGTAACTTACACAATAGAGATGGGCTTTATGACACCATACAGAGACTCAACAACTCCTGCAGATCCTCCTCTAACCTGCAAACATCAGGAGCATCTAAATTGGGAAAACTTAACAAAAATAATCCAATTCTAAATGCGAGAGAGTAATCAAAATTCTAATGATGATCTCAAAACAATTTCAACAACTAAAAGAATCATTATCACTTGAAACTTCCTTTTCTTTTCTCGTCATTGAAAACTAACCTGCAAGTTAACAGATCCATTGACGGTGAGGCGAATTCCATAGTGCGAGATTGAAGATGGCGACCTGATGACGATTTTGCCTTCAAGAGGTTCCTGAAAAGTGTGCAAAACGACGTCATTTAATCTCTGAGGATGTGTACGGTGCGTGTAGAAAGAGAGAAGGAGAAGGAGTATACAGATGGGCGATAGATACGGTTGGATCGAGAAAGCTTGAGGTCTATAGTTGACATCACGAGGACATGAAGCAACAGAAACAACAGAATGAAACGAATTGAGGGGAGGAGAGGAGACCCTTTGGGCCAAGTTCAGACTTAGCTTGTCCGCGTATAGCCTAATACGGAAATCTTTTGGTACCCGCAGGCTTGGGCGAGTACTTGTGGACTTTGTTTTCTCGCCCTATGTCCTAACTGATCCAACTCGAACCAGACAAATGAGGGGTTCGAAACATTTGTTTTATCGGGAATGCCAAATGGATACGAGGGGCGTCGAGTCTATTTGTACTTATTTCTCAGTTTCATTTATAGGATCTGGCTTTGCCTATACAAAGTTTTAAGGCAGTGTGTAGACATTTTGTCTAAACAAAATTGAATCAACTCAAATGGAATAGATTGAATTTTTTGCAAAAAGAAATCCAACTAAATTAATTGAATTTTATTTATAATTAAACTAAATCGAATTGGTCCGATTTAAGTTTTTTTTTTTTTTTTTAACTTTTCCTTTACTTTTTAAAATTTGTAAGAATTACACCAAACCATTTTTATCTTCTTATCCTTTTTTTCTATATTAATCGAACTAAACTTAAAAGTTCTAAAATGGAATGGAACTGGTTCAATTTAATCGGTTTTTTCAAACAATGTTTAGCCTTACTTAGGGCCATGAACTTTGTATAGTTTGGTGAGCTTGCTAAAAAAAAAGAAAGAGACCAACTACGAGAGTTTACTTCCTCTTTTTTTCACATTAAGGCTCTTTAAATGAACATACAAAGCCAGTAAAAATTCAAGAAAAATAGTAAAATTAAAAAAAAAAAGGGGAAAAAAACGGACTCTCAATTCAGACACGTCCCGTCTACAGAGCCAAGCCGGACTTCAATGTTATACACCCATTTTTAATGAGCTTTTTTTACTCGGCCTGTTTTGAGATAAAATCGGGCCCAACAGCCCGTTTTGACAATATTAATTGCGATGCATGTTCTAAAAAATTAATTTGTAAATTTTGCATGTCTATCTTCGTTTCTATCAATTTTATGCATAGATGTAATATTTAAAGTCGTATATAAATGTTACTTTTTTTCACATCATCAATACATATACCAAATACATGTTGTACATAAAGTTTGAGGATTGACATGCAATGCTATCAATAGTACCAAAGGTGAAAAAAAAAATCACTAAAAAGACTTTTGACGGTAAAATCAATTGTTTTTGAAAGAGTACCTGAACAAAATAAAAGCATTTCAGAGAAAAGAAATTCTCACTGTGGGTTTCTTTTGTTCTCTAAAATATGTAGATTACTAGACATTACCCACATACAAATTATATTATATATGGCCTCTTCTGTTCCTTCTTACTCAACTCTGACCCAAGCCAAGCCTTGCAAGCTAGAGCTAAAAATTTAATTAGGAACTTAGTTCAAAACTACAAAAAAATTATATAATCCTCCATTAATACGCATAATTAATAGCATCAAACCCACAAACAGAGAACTCCATTTCAGAACACACCAAACATACATATGCATGTCAATAAATAAATGCTAAACCACGTGAACCTAGTCAACAAGCCAGTGAGTCAAGAGATTGATTCGAGGGTCATATAACATTTTTACAATGTTATATATAATATAACATTTCAAGCCATGATGCCAGGTTCAAATTATTAACAATTAACAACAATATGGAGAAAGTTGTCCAATCCAAGACTCAATTTTCTTTCCACCCGATTGGCAAAAGTACCGAATTCCCAAAACATTCTAGAGCCACCCTTAACTTTTCTTTGTATTTAGCAAGAAACATTCTAGAGCTTGCGCTCTTGCCTCATCCATTAAATCTTAATTTCATGCATAACAAGACATTAAATACCTATTACACAAAACCAACAAAAACAATTGAATTTCGAAACTTGATCCACTTTCTGTTTAGAACACAAATACATAATTACCTCAGCTTTATAAGGCAAGTTAAGATAACATTAATACCTTTGGTAATTGAACAGCATTAATGACTTAAACATAGCTGTCAATCAATGATTTCCTCATCTCATCAACAATAGCACTAGGCTGAGCTTCCCTCAACTTGAAAACACTCTCAATGACAGATAGCTCAGTAGCAGTAGTATCTGACCCACAGAATGCTGTCCAGTCATTCACAGTCATGCCAGCTGCTATTACTTCACTCCCACGGTTTACAGTCCCAGCAACTAAAGGCACCTGAAGGAGGGTCGAAAGTTCATCCAAGTCTTCTATAGATGTATGTGGATGAACCTGCTCCAATAAAAAACGATTAAACAAATTGAGAAGCATATTTGGTCACTCCGTTTATTGATCAGTAACAACCAGCTTGGCAAATCAATTCTTACCAAACCACCTCTATTGGAGAATGCACAATAACTTCCCACAAGAATATTACCAGCAACTGTCTGTCTAAAAACTTCTACACCAAGAACATCCGCAATCATTTCCTCTGTTTCCTGTTGAAGATAAACACGACCACTATTAGCAAACAAATATATCAATAGTACCCACAAAATTTGCAGGCACCAAACAAACAATGATGCACTATGAAACCATGTAATCAAACAATCTGTTAAGTCTCCCCTTCATTCTCTCAAGAATCTGAAGGGGATCTTCAATTCTCATCTCAAGAATTATTTGGAGGAAAAAACTGATCGAATTTAAAATTTAAAAGCTGTGGTATTGAACACTTGTTTTTTTGTTCACTTCTTTTTTGTGAATTTGGAGGAAAAAACTGATCGAATTTGAAATTTAAAAGCTTTGGTAATGAACACTTTTTTTTTGTTCACTTCTTTTTTGTGAATTTTATCAACCACCTACTAGTAAGCCACATGGTAAACCGTTCCAGGTTTACAAACGGTTCACCCATAGTCTGAACCGCTAGTCCAAGCATGGGGAAGTGGGAAAATGACCATGCAGTTATTGATTTTTCAGTTATTTCCTTAGTTGTTTCTATTTACAGCATCGTAGGAGGGGACTCCTCCACTTTCTTTTCATACTTTTATGTTTCCATTTTAGTAGGAGGAGTTCCTCCACTTAGCAAGTTGTTCCTTAATCTTAGGGGAGTAGTTATCCTCTAAACATATATTTAAAGAAGACAAATGAATGATAAAAGGGAGCTTTCAAATCCAATGAGTTTTTGAGCACTTTAGTGTCAAGAGATTATCAGGTTCCCTCTTAGAGCCTGAACAACAGCAACCATAGGTCACAAAAAAAGAAATCCTAGCCTACTACCCCAAACACCACCTGAACCCTTACCTAATAGATCCATAACTAGATCCATAACCCGAGACCATAACAAATTGGTATCAGAGCCAATAGTTATAAGAGAATCAGTCCAAAAATAGCTTAACAAACTATTCAACTTACTCCTAACCGAGCAACAAGCCAATCAATCCAGAAATGAGAAAGTTGATCAACTTTATGCCAAATTGGATGCCATGTCCCTCGAGTTAGAATCGCAAAGAAGGGGTTGTCTTCTTCAAGCGCTGAAAGTCATTCAAAAACATGTAGGGATAAGGGGAACTTCTAGTGCAATAGGTTCTGAAAATTCTGGTGGAAACAGTATTGTAACGAAATTTTCAAACTTGACTTTCCTCGCTACAATGGGCTAGAAGACCCCTTAAGGTGGCTTAGCCGTTGTCAGCATATTTTTCATCATCAATCAACACCAAAGGAAGAAAAGGTGAGCTTAGCTTCTTATCACTTAGAGGGAATTGCTCAATTGTGGTAATATGCAACTGTTGGAGGATGTTCTTGATCCGACTTGGGAGGAATTTTCACACCAGTGCAATCTTCGATTTGGTCCTCTAAATTGCAGCAACAAATTGGAAGAATTAGCCAAACTCAAACAACTTGGTTCTGTGGCTAATTATCAAAACAAGTTTGAAATTTTGGTGGCTTGAGCTGGTACCCTCACGCAACATCAAAAGGTGCAGTTGTATCTTAGTGGCTTACAGGAAGTCATAGCAATTGACGTCGAGCTCCATCAACCGAAGGATTTGGTTACAACAATGAATATGTGCAAGCTGTATGAACACAAGTCAACAATGATTATGTCCAAGCTGTATGAACGCAAGTTATACTCACAACCTGCGAGCTCCTATGACCATTGGGAAACATCGACTTCTATGGAGATTCGACCAAACAGATCTGTAAAACGGTTGAACAGAGAAGAGATGGAGGAGCGGAGGAAAAAAGGGCCTTGTTTTAACTGTGATGAACCCTTTGTTTGTGAGCATAAGTGCAAGAAACTCTTCTAAATTGATTTGGTGGAGAAAGAGGTAAAAGAATTTAATTCAGAAACACGGGATGAAGACCTTCCACAACCAGTACCCAGATTTTGCGCTTGAGGACAAGCGCATTATGGAGGAGCAGAGTAATGTTAGTAAGCCACATGGTAAACCGTTCCAGGCTTACAAACGGTTCACCCATGGTCTGAACCGCAAGTCCAAGCATGGGAAAGTGGGAAACTGACCATGCAGTTATTGATTTTTTAGTTATTGCCTTAGTTATTTCTGTTTCCAGCATTGTAGGAGGGGATTCCTCCACTTTCTTTTCACGCTTTTATGTTTCCATTTTAGTAGGAGGGGTTCCTCCACTTAGCAAGCTGTTCCTTAATCTTAGGGGAGTAGTTATCCTCTAAACATGCATTCAAAGAAAACAAATGATAAAAAGGAGCTTTCAAATCCAATCAGTTTTTGAACACTTTAGTCTCAAGAGGTTATCAGGTTCCCTCCTAGAGCCAGAACAACAGCAACCATAGGTCGCAAGAAAAGAAATCCTAGCCTACTACCCCAAACACCACCCGAACCCTTACCTAACAAACCCATAACTAGATCCATAACCCGGGACCATAACAAACCATCTTTCACATGGCATAGCACGCAAGGTCTGCAATTCATTTATGATGTAGATGTGATAGTTTTTCAGTTTAAGATGTATCTTCTTCAAGTTGGAAGAACAAAAATTATGACTTCAGAATAGTAAAATAACAATCAGTGGATCAGATCAGGTTGCCAAATCAAACTCATTGCCATTACAAAAATAAACATCTTGGATGACACACAACAAAAAAAAAAAAATGAACAACTCGTACTCTGTCAAGATCTGTATGTGTTAGAGCAACATGGTCATTGCAGGCTATGCAATTTCCCAATGCAGATAATTTCTCTTCAATGCGCTGAACCACAACATTGTCAGGTAGGCTGTTTCTCAAGTGTTGAAGTTCTTCAACAAGAAAAAAGAAAACATATGATGGGAGGTCAATAAGAAAATCAAAACTACATGGACAAACATGAAATTTAAATTAATTGGACTTGTTGGTACAAAATCCAGATCTGATAGTTGAATTCTGTGGTCATGACCTCAAACAAAGACCATGGTGGACTAAATGTTTTCTTAGATGGAGCAACTCAAACTCATTGATTTCAAATTTAATTCAAATTCTAGGAAAGGGTCGAAGCATTGTGCTAAACCACAGTTTTGAACCAACCAGAATAACACATTTAATGAAAATCAATACACACTATTTCATATTGTATATTCAACAGTATTCAAATCAAGATAACATGTAATCATGGCAGAATATTACACTTAAAGTACAGTTAGAAATACTTGGAAGCAAAAGAGGAAAACAATAAAAGCAACAACAATACACAAAACGAAACCAAGAATCTAAGCCCTTTTTAAATCTCTGATCACTGGAGAACCATCTACAATATATCCTGGAAAACATCTATGAAACTATACTGGGGAAAAGAAAAAGACAGCCGTTAATAACTCATTATCCACAACCAAAAAGGTGTTCTAGTTGGCAGGAGAAGACAGATATGAGCAAATAGCAGATCATGATGTCCTAGCAACAAACTCCAGAGCAACATTAGAACTTAGAATTTTATAAAGAAAATTTCCATAATCAAACCGTATGTAAAATATGAGCTTCTAATGAAATGAAAACAATAGTAGAGGTCATAAGAAAACAGACAGTAACTGTAAATATAAAATCCTCACCTTGGTCTGTGGTGGTGTGGGGCAAGAGAAGCCCATTCTTGTTACCTGCAGTGGCAGCACAAATCAATAAAAATCACACAATTTCATTGTAAAGAAATAAAAATGCAATTTAATAAAAGGAGAGTAACACAATAAAAAACATAATCGTACCAGCACAAAGACGACCAACAATCCTAGTGCCTGCAATTGAAGTTTTAACCACTGGGATAACATCTGCTAACTCAGCCTCAAATGTGCTAAATCCAAAAACAATAACTAAATAATTAGCAATCTTAGAAATAAAAAGGAACCCTTCTAAAACGACTAGAAAACAAATTGAATAAAAATAAAGAAAAACCTGTAGAAGCTTTCGGAGCCTCCAATAGCAACCAAGCAATAAGCATTGGTGAGCTTGGAAAATACTCCAACCTCACATGAGTTCTCAAACATAAGCCCTGCAGACACAGAAACAAAGTTAATAAAAAAAACTCAAAATCCATATATGATTCTATATGTAATCCAACAAATAATCCATAGAAAAAGAACTTACTAGTTGCCATTATTGAAAATAATCTCAGCTTATCCCAACAACAAACAAGCAGAGAGATATAAGTATCTGCAAAAAGCGAGAGAATAATCACGCAAGGTCGGCTTTATTTCAATACAAAAACATTCAAGAGCAGGAGCAATACCTGTTATTAATCGCAGAGATTAAAGACAGAGAGCGCTTCCTACTTCGATTACAGATGGGATAACAATTTACACAGATATTTGGAGATTAGGGTTTTTTTATCTTAACGTTTTGCCTCATATATGAAACCGAAGAAGGGTTCATACAACTAGACGAGTCGCGTTACCTTTTATTTTCCAAATATACCCTCGACTTCTGAATTCAACTCCGCTTATATCCTCTAGTTATTGAATTTGACAAGGTCATACCAATCATATTTTCAATGGCCTAATACATAAATTTGTCTTTGAACTTTTAGTGTTTTTCCCGGTGGCCCCCTAAACTTTGCGAGGATTCTACGATGATCCTAGACTTCAAAATCTTTCAGTAACAATGGCTTTGGCCATGTAGGAAAAATCGAGTGTTTTACATGCGCAATGACATAAATTTTTAAATGACACGTGTATTTTCAATTAATTCCACATCGAAAAAGACATTATTGATTGTACAAATTTTATCTTCCCCCATTTCTCTCTTTCCCACTTTCCCTCCCCCTCTCTCTATTTTTGTATCTCAAAAGCTCGAAAAATACTGAGAAAGCCATCTCATAAGATATTACCCATTCTCTGAGTGGCTTCCATGTGCCTTCTATGAAGAATATTCCATGTGCGTTCTCATAACACTATAGTGGGAAGAATAAATTTGACTTTTATGGAGATTTGTTTAAAGGTTAGCAAAGCTTCAAGTTTTAAATAATGGGAAAGGTTGAAAACGAGTGTAAAATTAACACATTACCTTCTTTTTCAATGCTAGAGTTTCTTGTTATTTGAGTGAAATGCAGGGGTTTTTATTCCCAGTTCATTTAGGGTTTGTCATTAACTTTAAATGACAATGTTGCATGCGTGGTTTTTTTGTTATTTTAGGAAAAGATATGTCCTTTTTTCATGTTTGAAATTATGTCCAACATAATCATTACAATATAGTAAAGCAATTGTTTTTCAATGTGCCTTTATCTTTGTGTTTACGAACTTTGCTTGTTAATCCTATATTGCATTGAATTCCAGAATGGCAGATAAAATAGTGTATTTGAGGTGGTTTCATGCTGGTTATTTTGAGTACTTTCCAATTAAACATTACATTGGGGGGGCAAGTTAGTTTTGATGAGGAAGGGATTGACTGTGATTGTGTTTCTCTAATTGAATTGGAATCACGTGGCAGGGCATTTGGTTATAATAACGTAGATAAAATATACCATAGGTGGTACATTGGTGGAGAAGTTGAGTATTTCCAATGGCTTGACTGTGATGATGATGCAGTTCATGCATTTAGTATAGTTGAAAATGATGCAACTATGGATCTGTTTATTGAGCATTTAGTGGACTTACCAAATGTAATTGAATTCCCTACTTTACACTATAATGGAGGGGATGGGGATGGCCAAGAGAATGTAGTAAATGCTGAGGGGTTAGCAGAGGGAGTTAATGTAAATGAAAAAGACAGTTATGGGTTAGAAGCTGCGGATAATATGAACGAGGGAGAAGTAAATGGGATATGCAGTGAGGGTTAGAAGAGGGAGCTAGTGCAAATCAAGGACAATTTAGTGGGATACGTAGTCAAAGGTTAAAGGAAGGTGTGAATGCAAATGAGGGAGATGTAAATGACATAGACAGTGCAGAAGTAGGAGAGAGAGTTAATACAAATGAAGGAGATGTGAATGGAATAGGTAGTGATAGTACTATTAATGTTAATAATAATAAGAGGCAGAATTATAATAGCAAGGGAGGACCACCTCAAAATAAGGAAAATAATAGAAATAAGAGTACTGTCCATTTAGGGCAAAGGGTAAATGTGGAAAAGGGCAAGAATATAAGTGTTGCTTCAGCATCTGACTCTAATACGAGTGAGGCTGATGATAGTGCAGATGAAGATTACACAGTTAAAGAAAGTAGTAATGAAGTAGATGATGAAGCTTCTAATGTTGTGGAAGAAGATGTAGAGAATGATAGTGATGTAAATGATGAGTTGAGGTAAGCTAGAGAGAAAGTTAGGCAATTCAAAAGGAGAAATAGAGCACTAGCTAGAGAAGAAATAGTAGATGTACCTCTAGGAGAGATAGGTGCAAACTATGGATTTAAGGGTGAAGAGCACTTGAATGACAGATTTTTAGGTAAGACAGGAGGGAATGAACCGTACCCATATTGTTCAGATCTTGACAGTAGGATAAGTGATGATGAAGAGGATGAAGATGATGGAACTAACTCTTTGAATAGAAGGGAGAGGAGATTGCACTATGGCCCCAGCACAATTAGTCTATATTGGGAACTTGGAATGATTTGTATAAATATGCAACAATGTAGAGAGGCACTGAGTAAATATGTTGTAGTTAGGGGTGTGGATCTTACAATTAGGCCTAATGATCCTACTAAAATTAGGGTCAAGTGTAGAAAAGGTTGTCCTTGGCTTCTCTTTGCTTAAAAGGATTCTACTTCTGAGAACTTTACAATTAAGACATACATATCAACCCATAGATGTTAAAGGTCAAATAGAAACAAACTTTGCAATTCATCTTTCATTGCTAGGCACTTTAGAGATAGGATCTTATCATAACCAGGGATAAAAAGTAGAGACATATAACCAAAGGATCAACTTCAAGTTCATATTGGTAAATCAGTTGCAAGAAGGGCCAGGATCAAGGTGCTTAGTGCTGCAATGGGTGACTATACTGTGGAATTTGCAAAAATTCATGACTATTATGATGAGATTAGGAGATTCAACCCTGGTTCAACATGCTTTGCTAAATGCAAGAGACTTGAAGATGGTACACAGATGTTCAAAATGTTTTACATGTGCATTGAGGCTTTGAAGCAAGGATTTCTTATGGGTTGTAGGCCTATCATAGGCATGGATGGGTGTTTTTTAAAGGGACCTTGTGGTGGGAAACTTCTGGTTGCAGTGTCAAAGGATGGAAACAACCAAATGTTTTCAATAGCATAGGCAGTGGCTGATATTAAGAATACCAAGAACTAGATATGGTTTATATCAATCCTAAAGCAAGACCTTGGAATCACTACTGGATTAGGCTGGACACTGGTCACAGACATGCAAAAAGTAGCATTTCAAATTTTATTTATCAATTTTCTTACTTGTTAATACATATAATTGTTAAGTGTCATATTATACTTGCTATTTCTAATAATTATATGTACTTACTTTTTAATTTGCTTAATTTTAAGGGTTTGGATAAAGCAATAGGATAAGAACAACCTGAGGTTGAGCATAGAATGTGTGCTAAACACATTTGGGTTAATTGGCAAAAAAAGTGGAGGGGTGAGGAGAGAAGGAAAAAATTTTGGGAGGTTGCAAGAGCTCCATATGAGGCATTGTTGAAGGAAAATAAAAGTGGTGTTGGAAAATAAAAGAAAATGAAGGAGAGGGGGAGAAAGAAAGTGGTGTTGGAAAACATGGAGAAGAAGAAGAAGAATTGGTGTAGGATAAGTGTTGTTGACCAAGTCAACAAAATTAATATTGCTAATTCACCACATGTTGACAAGTGTATGACTTGGAGCAAGTCAAGGTATTCTAATCCAAAGGCTCTAAATATTCACCAAATATTTCTCTTTTAATTATTATTTAACTCCACCAATTAATTAATTTAACTCCAAAAAAATAATTTCTCAATTTTTCTTAATTCACAACACTAGAAAACACTATTCATTAAATACTTAAATTCTTCAAAAATATTCATGAAATATTTTTCACCCACTTAAATCATATAAACATACTCTAAAAATATTAAGCATCAATAGTAATTTTTTCGGACCAAAATAATACAAAATTTTGGACCGATGTTACTATTCACAAACCGGTAGTCTATTATTTACCAATAATTTATTACTTACTTTGTCATGAAAATTTATATCTTAACTTTAATTAATTAAGAACAATCACATAAAATCTAATTAACTCCATAAATATTAATTATGCTTAATATCATCATCGGGTCCAAATAAAATATTATTTCTCTCTCTGGTGATACCATTTATGACCCGTTCAAATGATACCATTTTAAGATCCAAAATTTTGGGGCGTTACAGTAACCAAATCTTCTCTTTTTCCAACAAGTTATCTTCTTTCACTAAACAATTTATCGCCCTTCAACAATACATTTACTTCTTAAAGAATCGATTTTTTCTAAAACAAAAGAAGAGAGATTATGGTCTCTCTTTCATCACTAACAGATATAAACATTGGGAAAGAGAAAGCTCTTTCTCTCTCTTTAAACTAAAAAATTTTACCGTTCTTCATTATCCATATTGGACAACTGAAGTGACAGACGTGGCTTAGATAATAAGCCTTCACTCTCCAACTTGTGTTTGAGTTCACGCTCGATTTTTCCTACGTAGTCAGGGTCACTATTATTGAAGGATTTTGAAGTCTAGGGTCATCATAGAACCCTCGCAAAGTTCAGGGAATCACTAGGAGAAACACTAAAAGTTCTAGGACAGATTTATACATTAGACCTATTTTCAATTAAATGAAAGGGTTATACACATAGGACCGGCGTGGTACTCCTTAAAATAGAAATAATAAAATTTCACTAAATTTTATAAAATAAGTTTCACCACCTCAATTCAAAAAAAGAAATTTCAACACTTCGATTCTATTCAGCGCTTCAATGATTTTATCCAAAATGACATCTTTCAAATATTAATCGACGAGAAAAGAAAAAAGTAATCTTGTATAAAAAATATTTTAAGGTAAAAAAAAAATATAAATTTATCCTTAAAATTACAGGTAAATTAATTATGAAATTTTTAACTTATAATCCTATTAAAGCTTTGGTCGTTCCATAGGATCAAAGTATTTATAAAATCATAATTTAGGAACCTCATAAAATTAATTTTTAAAAATAAAAGTGCTTATATATTAATTTTATTACATTTCACGAATCAATTTTTTCTTTTTTTTTATTTAAATTATAGATCCTAAATCCTAAATTAGTGTATTATGAAACCTAATCGATAAAATCTTAGTGTTTGTACTTGTAGAAAACTCAAGTAGTTTAAAAAGTAGAATTTTGTATTTAAATCAGTCAATTTTTTATTTGAAAAATCTATATATATAATTTTGAAGTAAAAAAAATTTTAAAAAAGCTGACGTGGAACTTTCATATTTGAATATTGCTTTTTATCTTTTTTTATAAATTTTTCTACATTTTTATTTTTATATCTATATTTAAAAATTTTAAATTTTGAATAATTAAAACTTTAAAATTGATTTTAAAACTTTAAAACTTTGAAGTTTTGAATTTAAAAATTTTGAATTTTTAAATTTAAAATCTTAAAAACTTTTGAATTTTTTTTCCTTATCAATATGCCTATATATATACCTCTTTCAATGATTATTTTTTACAATAGTTTTCTTCTTATCTTTTATTATTTCTTTCAATTATTTTATTTCAATTTTATAGATTTTATTTATTTTCATGTATATGTTAATATTGTTTTTCAGGTTTTAATTAGCAAAAAGATGACAACACAATTTCAATCTATATAAATACCGTATCTTTTTCTTCAACTACAGTAATGTTAGGTTAATTCTTTATTTTTTTTATAATTTTTTAATTTTATAAAATGATTTGTATACAAAAATAAATGTATACAGGAAGAAGCGGATATAGAGCAAAGATAATAGCAAAAAAAAGGATTGATATCAATTCAATCTTATTATTTTGATAATTTATTTTTTATCTTAATACAATTAATTTTATGATGTTCAGCGTATATGTTATGAATTTTTTTCAATTTATTTGTGTTGTTTTTATGCTTATAAATAAAATATCAATTTTATTTATTTATTTATTATTATTATTATTATTTTACTTTTTTATTTATTTATTTTATTTGTTTTGCTTCCTAAATAGGATGTTAAAGAGAAATCTAAACATTAAATTTAATAAATAGATTTAAAATAACAAAAGAAACTAATAAAATAACATCTACTAAATTAAAAAAAATACATTTAATAAATTAAAAAGACAGATAATTAATATTCTTATCATTTAAATTTAAATTTTATTATTTAAATATTAAAATATATATATATATATATATATAATGATCATATTTTCAAATTAATATTCATTTATGATAATTATTTATATCTATATTCAATTTTGAAACTTTTTTATTAGATCATTTAAGATATTTTTTTAAATTTAAAAATTAGTATTTATTTAAAATAATTATCTATATTCATATTTGATTTGACTATTTAATTTTTTCATCAGTTACAATATTTTTATATTTTCATATCTATATATCTTTATTATTATATTTATGTTTATTTGCAAAAATTTTATATATATTTATATAATGTGGCTACTCTATTTTTTATATAAATATTTATCTTATATGTATAAAAAAATTTTTAATATAATGTACGATAATAAAGTAACAAAACAACCCGCGCTAGCGCGAACTTTTGGCTAGTTAAAAAATAGTTTTTCAACATTGAATTAAAATTTAAAAAACAATTTTAAGTTGTTTTCCAAAGTTTTCTTTTAAAACAAATGAAATGTTTTCCAATTATTTGCTAAGACTTTATTGTTTGTACTTGTAGAAAATTCGAGTAGTTTTTTTAAAAACTAAAAGGCAAAGTTTTATATTTAAATCAATCAATTTTTTATTTAGAAAACTAAAAAACAGTTTTTAACATTTAACTAAAATTTAAAAAATAGCTTTAAGTTGTTTTTCAGAGTTTTTCTTTATGACAAATGAAATTTTTTCCAATTATTTTCTATTTTTTCAAAAATGATAATTTTAATAATTGAAATTATAATCTCTAAATATTTTTTCTATAAAATATTTTCATTGAAAAAATAAAACATATTTAAATAACACAAAAATTAATATATACTTAATACTATATTATTATAATATATTGTTTTAATATATACTTTATTTTATCATTGTAATATATTATATCCTTTATTTTCTAAATAATTATAAAATGATAAAATTGATATTATTATTATAAATAATCAATAATAAAAATTTTAAATTTAAAAAAAAATTTAAATTTACTTATAATATTTTATTTTTTAATTATGAAAGTCATAAATAATATTTGTGACGTTTAAATTAAAATATAATTTTTTATTAGTACAAATTCAACGTGTTCTACGATTTATGTTTTCTAGCTTTCATTTTCTAAGAAAACTGTTTTCTTATGACGAAAAAAATAGAAAAAAGAAAGCTATTTTTTGTAAATGAACATAATCTTATTACTTATACAAAACTGAAATAGTTTTTTAGAAAAGTTTTCCAAAGAAATTAAAAAGCAAAATTTTGTATTCAAATTAATCAATTTTCAAATTTTTTTAGTTTTGAAAATTTAACTAAGATTTAGAAAACACCTTTAAATTATTTTCTAAAATTTCCTTTATAACAAAAAAAATATGTTTTCTATTAAAAAAATTATTTTTATAATTAAATTATAATATCTATAAAATATTTTTCTATAAAATATTTTCATTGAGAAAATAAAAATATTTAAATAACATAAAAAATTTATTGCTTTATATAATTAATTTTACTATTCCAAATACATTATATCTTTTATTTTAAAAAATTATAAAATGATAAAAATTGATATTATCAATAATTAAAGTTCAAATTTTTAAATAAAAATTTAAATTCTTTTAAATAAAAATTTGATCAATTTATTTTATAATATTTTATTTATTTTAATTTTGAAAGTTATGAATAATATCAGCAAATTTTTCAAATTAAAATATAATTTTTACTAATACCGTGTGAACGTATTTTTTCTTTTTTTGTTGTCTATTTTTTATTTTCTAAAAAATTTATTTTCTTTGAAAACGAAAAATAAAAAATTGAAAACTATTTTTTTTAAGTAAACACAATCAATCAAAAATATAAAAATTTTATCATTTTTAAAAAACTTCGGCATCGTGATGCTCTTTAAGGTTTGGTAAGATTAAATTTTTTTATATAATTTCAATGACTCTTATATGATTTTTTTTTCATTATTGATATATTTTTTCTCTTATGATTTCTATTACTTTATTAAATTAGAAAAAATTTAATAAATTATAAGAGAAAATGGTTTATATGAAATTATTATTAAGGATTTTATATATATATATATATATGTTTATGATTAAATTTCTACTGTATATTTATTTATTATTTTTAATATCGTCTAAGAAAGTTTATTAATTCAAAAATAAATTAAAATCAATGATTTTTTGTATATATATTTTTTTCTTTTAATTTTATTATAGACATTAATTTTTCTATAATTAGTCTAATGTTTTGAGTTTGAAATAGATGTTGTTTAATTTAAATAATTTTCAGTAAATTAACTAGTATAAAATTATAAATAATTTAAATTATAAATTTTTTCTTAATTAAATTTTATATTTTGAAATATTATCACAATATTTATAAGATTATAAATTAGTCTAATGTTTTGAACTTGAAATAGATATTTTTTAATTTAAATAATTTTCAACAAAATTAACTAATATAAAATAAAAATAATTTAAATTATAAATTTTTTCCTCACAATATTTCTAAGATTAAATAAAAATATTTAATGCGCATAGCACATGCATGTTGCTAGTTGACACATAAAGTCCTCTATTTTCAAAAATTAATTTTATAGTCTTTATGTAACATCCACCGTATAATCCTAAAGGACCAGACAACGAATGTCACATTTTGTGCCAGAGCACCGTCTTATCCTACTTAATAACCTAAATGATATATTAGTAGTTAAATTTTCAAATGAGGCAAGTAATATTTTTTTTTTAAAATAAAGTTTAAGAAAATTTCTACGAAAAATTCGTAAGAGTTTCTCCTAAAATTCGACTTGTCACGCAAAGAAAAATAAAGCACTTCCAATATTCATACTTCCAAACCCCAAAACTCCAAATCAAAACAACGAATCACGCAACACTTCCATATACTCATAACACTCATTTTAGATTCTATATTAATATAATATCATTAATTCATGAAAATAATTGCTATTGATCATTAACTTCAAATTCTCATATATATAAAACATTAAAAATAATCTCAAATCTCATTAATTTACATATGAATATTTACAACCTTAATCTTTTTACAATAATATTATACATGCCATAACTTACATCCTACTATATATTTTACCCAAAAATAAAATTTTCTCTCTGATGCTTCGCATTGGGTCTTCAAGTAGCACCCACCGCTCACAACCTACGCGTGATGAAAATTAACGTACTGAATAGAAGACTCAGTGGTGCTAAACAATTTAATAAATAAATAAAAGAAATTGCCTAAGCAACAAAATCAATACATAACTTAAAATTTCTTAAATCAAATACAAAATATCAAAAGTATACAAATCATTAAATATATTCTAAAAATCATAATTAAATTTATTCTTAAGTATAAAATCATAGTTTGTCAAATATAAGGAAATTTCTATAAATACCATTATAATACCGTTTCTTTTGTAATCAAACATGATTTATTCTTAGTTAAGGGCTCATACGTATACCGAGAAAAATATAATCAGCATCGATTTCAGAAATATTAGAGACAGAGATATGGCCTGTGAAAGCATCACCAGAGACAGAGATGTGGCCTGTGGAAGAGCCATCGGAGTATAATAAGCGCGTCTGCTTATCCAGAGAGGGCTGATAACCCTAGTATATGATCATAGCTCATATCATAACAGAGAGGCATTAAAGCCGAGCATGGTCATCTTACAGAGTAAATCTCATCTTACCATATTTCAACCATGCATAGTAGAGCCCAAATCAAAATCATTCTTTTATAAATAACCTTATTTCTTATACATAAATCTTTTGCAAAATATCTTTTTACTTAATGCTTAGTATTTCAAAATTTCTTAACTTACAACTTGTAAATACTTATCAAATCTTCCTTATGTTCCTAATCAAAATCATATTTCTTTAATACACATTCATACATAACGCAAAATACTTAAAAAATAATGTTTAGAAGACAAAACACATGCCTTGCCACCTTAGGATGGTTCGGCCTCTTTAGGTAAATCAAAGGGGGAAATGTTTTCTTCCATAAATACCATAATTCAAGTTAGAAATACTTAGTTAAAGCATTAAAGACCTTTACTTAACACATTCACCCTTAAAAATCCATTTTTACACATTTAAAGCTTTCTTTAAGTTTTGAAAATTCCTTAAACATTAGTATTCAAGAAAGAGGTTTAAACCATCATTAATTTACTTATTAATAAACTTATTTAAGTCAGAATCAAGCATAGAAATCAAAGAAAACTTTGTGCCCTTCATCCACATAGGTTCGCCCATTCTTAGTTAATGGAGAGGGAATGTTTTTCTTCCCTTCCAAGCATTTTATCATGCTTAAAAGTCATTCAAAAACACATTAAAATTAAAAGAAAATCAAAGCTTGAAGCAAAACTCAAGGCTCTTCATCCTAAGGAGGTTCGATCTCTCTTAGATGAAGGGGGAGGAGAGGTTTCTCTCCCCATTCAAGCATCTAATCATGCTTAAGAATCATTGATAGCCAAGTTAAAATATTCAAATACTTTTTCTCCACACAATTCTCAAAATTTCATTCAAAAACCTAAAAATTGAAAACTTAAGAAAATGAAAGGGGAAAAGAATTATTAGTGCACTAACCTTTAAATTAAGCTTTAAGAAGCTTAGAACCTCTACTTTTTTGTCTTCTCGTTGCCTTTGGAGGATGGTTCTCCAACTTTTTCAAGGTAGAAGAAATACACATAAAAATCAAAATTAACTAAAGAAATGAATGTAACATGATTTAATGCATCAATTACATGCTTAATCCTTGAATTCTACTCACTAATTCACAAAACTTAAAATTCACAACTTACTTACTTCAATGGCAACTTCAAGTTCCAAGCTTAGAAACTCCAAATTCCAACTCTTTTTGCTTAGTTCTTAAGGTTTGATTATTAATCCAAGGCTTAATTAGGTGATTTGGGTGAGGTTTTGAAGTAGAGAAATGAGAGAAAATGGAAGAAGAATAAGAAGAAGAAAAAGAAGAAGTGGCGTGGAAGAGGATGAAGAAGAAAGAGAAAGTGTTGATGAGTAGTAAAATGAAATGGCAAAGTCAAACTTGGCTTCTTCATTTTATATCAAATGAAGGGCCAAGATCAAGTTAAGGTATTTCATCCAATGACTTTAAATATTCCTCAAATAATTCTCTTTTTAATATTATTTAACTCCACAAATTAATTAAATTAACTCTATAAAAATAATTCCTCTATTATTCCTTAACATACTACATTAAAATCACTATTCATTAAATACCTTAATTTTCCAAAAATATTCATGAAATATTTTTTACCCACCTAAATCATACAACATGCTTCAAAAATACTAAATAATATATTAGACACACGTAGTAATTTTTTCGGATCAAAATAATATGAAGTCCCGGATTGATGGTACTATTCACAAATCGGTAAATCACTATTACCGACACTGAAAAAGACACTAAATAAATGGACTGTTACAACATTTTCAATATTTATTCTACTTTTATTAATCTGTTAACAAATTCAGATACTCTTAATATAAAATCCTTATAGTTAAGATTCTTGCTTTCTTTAATTTGCTAATTCTTATATGTAAGCGTAAAATTTGTTTATGAAAATTAAGAAATAAAAATACAAAATACAAATTATATTTGTAAGAAGTGGAAATAATCTCTAGTGTGAAATCTCCTATTATAGTGAAGATTATCCTTTTATTCTTCTTTTTGTTGGGAGCGCGATTCAAGGATCGAAACACTTGATCTTGAACACGATTCAACAGCCGAAAGACTTGATGTTGAATTGATGTAGAACGAACGTTTGCTGATTCAAGGGTCGTGGAGACTTGATCTTAAATTGAAGTAGAACTTTGATTCTTTGGACTTGAGAGAGAACTTTTGTAGTCTTGAGTTCAACAGAGCTTCAAGGCTTCTTTTCTGTCTTTTTCTCTATGAGTCTCTGTGTATCCTCATATGTGAAGAGAGGCCACTTGCCAAGTATGTAATTTGATTGGTCCACTTGGCAAGCTCTCATTGGCTGCTGCTGCATCACTTGACTTATGTAGACGCCTGACTTATAGCCAAAATTTAATTTAATATCATGCTAAAATGGTTTGCTCATGCATAATCATGCATACACCTTGTGACCAAGAATCTAGGATACCTTTCAATATGTATCCTACCCTTGAAGCCCTAGGATTTTAGGTTTCAATTCTATGACTTTCAGAACCTAACTCAATGTACCTATCCCTATTTTGGAGGAAAAAATGACTGAGGAAGTTGAGAATGATCAATTGGATGCCCTTTGAAGACAATTTGAAGTTACAATGAAGAGACAGAAAGACAGTTTCATGCAAACCCTAACTGAGGAAAAGAAGGCCATCTTGGATGAGGTCTCCAGTGTTTTGACAAATGCCCTTAAACCAGAGAAGGTTAAGTCACATAGGAAGAGGATGGGGTTGAGCTGGATCATAGAGATATAGCCTAGAAGGGCAATGAAAAGCCTTCTTGGCCACATGATCTTGATTTAGGTGAGGGGTCTAGAAAGAAGATGGTGGAGAAAATAATGGCCATGGAAAGATGCCTGATATGGACAAGTTTGATGGTACTACTTGTCCCAAGATACACCTAAAGATGTATGTAGGTTAATTAAATCCACTTAGTGTAAACAATGAGCTCGTTGCTCAGTTGTTGCAATAGTCATTGACCGGTGCTACACTAAGATGGTTTGGGGGTCGAGAAAAGTCTCACAAGAAGAGTTGAGGAGATGTTTGTAATGCCTTCAACAATCAGTATCATTACAATGTCGAGATTAACATTTCCCGAAGGAACCTGAAGACTAACAAGTAGGACCCTGAAGAGCCCTTCTCCGTGTTCATTATAAGGTGGAGGGCTAAAGATGCTCAAATGGTAAACAGACTAAACATCATAATACTACTTCATAAATCTTTTCTCTTGGTGAAGGTTAGTGAGGATTGTGAAAACATGAGAGAGTAGAGATGTGATGGGAAGTTCGGTTTCTATTCGTCAGATTTTTATTATATAGGAGTTCCTCCTACTGGGGAGGATTACGATTAGCACAGATGTCAATTCCTTTATGAATCTTAGAAGAGCTTCTTTTGGTGGTATTGTTAACAATAATGAAGGCTGATTGGGGTTTCATGCCTCTTTAGGTTCGTGTCCAACTCTTGAAGATGAGGTATAACATATTTACTATGCCCTTAAGATAGTATGAGATCGAAGATAACAATAAATTTTTTTGCAAATTGAATCCCAAATTGCCTTTCGATTGCTCGGTGGGATGAGAAGTGTGGCTACTAGAGTTCATTATTGATGGAGACATATAGGAAGTTGCTTAGTTGGTCATGGCAGGTTCAAATTATTAAGGTTTATCAAGAGATGAATTCAAATGCTGATTATCTTACTTCTCATGCGTTATTAGAGTTTATGGGCTTGAAGGCATTAAATGAGTCTTCTCCGTAGCTTATTCAATTCATAGATACTCATATGGTAAGAGTTATTCGGTCTTTTCTTTTATCCAATTGAGTTTAATTCTTTCCTTAGCATTCAAAAAAAAGAGAGCTTATACCTTCACATTATATAAATAAAAAAAAGTAAATGAATATATAATGAGTACAGTGAATATGCAACACATGTTAACAAAAAAATAGTAATCCTTAAAATAGAAAATAGATATTGTTAAATAAAAAAAAAAGAAAATAGATGGAGGAAAGATGCAATTAAAAGCACGCAAAATGGCAAGAAACGATTGGCTCAACCAAAGACATTGACGTGGCAAACCAAACATAAATACAATATTCTAATAAAAATAAAATATCCCGTAATTACCCCGCCATCCAACAAGATCAAAACACAAAGCTCTCTTCTTTCTGCTTCAACCGCGACAGGGAAGATGCGTAGTTTAATAACTTACAGACTAACTCTCTCTTTTCTCATTCTCTCTCTTTTTCCTATCTATCTCAACGCTCGCCCTTTCGTTCTCGTTCTCTCCCAAGACGACCTCAAAGATGCTCCAACTTCCGCCGACTCCGACGGTGACTCCGCCGCAGAGACGCCGCCTGAGTGGGACGAGTTCGGTGATTCCGACTCAAAGCCTGAGCACGAACTCGACCCTGGATCTTGGCGGCCAATTTTTGAGCCGGATTCTTCAAGTCCTGATATTACCGAGGATCCAGAGATGGCAGATTATTACTCAGGTGTCCATAAGATGCTGTCCGCGGTGAGCGGCGGCGAGGTGAGGTTGATGGAGGAGGCAACAGCTGAGATCGAGGCAGCGGCTGTGGCTGGGAATCCTCACGCGCAGTCAGTGTTAGGGTTTCTATATGGGCTAGGGCAAATGAGAGAGTGGAGTAAGGCAAAGGCATTTCTTTATCACCATTTTGCGGCTGAAGGAGGTAGTATGCAGTCAAAGATGGCTCTTGCCTACACTTATACACGCCAAGACGTGAGTGAAATAACCCCTTGTTTTATAAATCTTTTTTGCGGTCAATTGAATTTCTTGGACTTGCATTACGATTTGTTTGGTAATCTGTAGTGAAGTTATAATGTGTCACATTTATTAATTATACTACAGTTCTATTATGCTATTCACTCCCATTACATTACTGTTCGTACCTAGATAAACTGAGGTATATGACTATGTTTAATAGTGTCAGAAATTTGCTTAATCAAGCTTAGTTCCTCTTTTTTAATTTTATGAGATATATTATGACTAGAAGATTGTAAGGTTTGTTTCCGGAAAGTAACTTACCTTTGGAAAGAAAACATTTTCCAAATAACTCATTTTCCATTAGTTGATTAGTTGATTGTAGTCTTGAAAATTATTTAAAAAAATATTGATTTTTTAACCCAAGACTATATAAATAGTTATAATTAAAGAAATTTTGTAATTTTAAAAATTTATCGTTAAATATGAGAAAAATGCATAACAAATGATAAATTGCGACAGGGGCCAGTGGTGACCGGTGACTGATAGTGGTGGTTAAATTTGTCAATAAAAATGGGAGGTCATTTTCCTTAAAAATGACCTAGTTTTCCTTTCGATCAATAAAATAGTTTTGTTGATTGATTTTCTTGAGCATCCAAACATCTTCCAGAAACATCCAGAAACATACAGAAACTGAATTCACGTTAAACACATTTTTTATACTTTTTTTCAAATTAGTAGTGATTTATGTTTGTTATTGCTCTGGCCTTTAAGTTATCAAAATAGAAATTTTCATGATATTACTAAAATTGTCCAAATTTGATTACAAATTATGAAAGTGTGAGAAACTATAAGGTCTACTAAAAATTTTTATGGGTTTGCAGCTAGCAAAAAGTTAAATTTTGCTTTAGGAATTAAAACGAATGATTAGCTATGCTTGAGAAATAGCCAAAAGTTCATGCATCTGATTTTCCAAGCCTACCTGAGAAGATAGTTCTCCAAGTTCTATAGAAAGTCTAGCACTTTAACTCTAGATATTATGGTTGGAGTTCTTGTTCATGCTGTTATCTTGATTTGTCTTATAGTTTTGATGAGTGATTTTGTACTGTCTACTTTCAGATGTACGATAAAGCAGTTAAATTGTATGCTGAGTTAGCTGAAGTAGCTGTGAATAGTTTTTTGATCTCAAAGGATTCACCTGTGATTGAACCAGTTAGAATTCACAATGGAGCTGAGGAGAACAAGGAAGCTCTAAGGAAATCTCGAGGGGAAGAAGATGAAGACTTCCAGATTCTGGAATATCAGGCCCAGAAGGGGAATGCGGGAGCCATGTATAAAATTGGGCTATTTTACTACTTTGGGTTGAGAGGGTTAAGGCGTGATCATGCCAAGGCATTGTCATGGTTTTCAAAGGCAGTAAAGAAGGGGGAGCCCAGGTCGATGGAACTCCTAGGTGAGATATATGCAAGGGGAGCCGGGGTTGAAAGGAACTATACTAAAGCTCTCGAATGGCTTACTCTTGCATCAAAGCAGCAACTTTATTCTGCATATAATGGCATGGGCTATTTATATGTCAAAGGTTATGGAGTGGAAAAGAAAAACTATACCAAAGTAAGCTCATTTTGTTTCCTGCAAATTCCTTTGTCTTGAGCTTTACCTGTATTTGTTGATGGAAAACCACGCAAGGTTACTTTCAGTAGTGCTATGATGAATCTGGCTTTCCAGGAATTTGTTTAATAAATTTTGCAAGGGATTAAAGTAATAATGGACTATCTTTAGAGAGTGCTATCAAATTTTGACATTTGTCTCTCCTGTCTGTCAATTTTCTGCTGATTATGATAACCTGATAATCTCACTGTTATGCATAAAATATTTTTTGGCATGAAGCATCTACATATTGTGTATTTATCTGTAAACATGTTTTGGTTTTTCTTTTGGCTGTTTCATATTTCATTGTTACATATTCTGAGATGTTCTTTTTAATTTCAGATAGCATGTCATAAACAAATTCCTTTTATTGCAGGCAAAGGAATACTTTGAGAAGGCTGCTGACAATGATGAGGCTGGTGGACACTACAACCTTGGAGTAATGTATCTTAAAGGGATTGGGGTAAAGAGAGATGTAAAGCTGGCACGCAAGTATTTTGTAGTGGCTGCTAATGCAGGTCAACCAAAGGCGTTTTACCAACTAGCAAAAATGTTCCATACTGGTGTGGGATTTAAGAAGGATCTCACCATGGTAAATCCAGTTAATTTTTTGTGTTTGCTTCTGGTTTGTAAATTTATATCCTCCTGTATTATTATTTTGCTTCCTATTTATAAATTTATACCTCCTGTAATATTCAGTCAACTCTTGCTTTCTCTTTATGAATTTGCTCTCCCCTCCAATAATTTAATGTTCTTTCCTGATGTTGCTATAAGCCCATGTTGTTGTTGGGTCAGCCTAATGATCATGATGTTGGACTTGGTCTGAAATATGCTTTTGCCTTCCTGAAGTGTGATGCATATTTCTATGTTATGTTAATACTAAAGATAAAAGAGAAGACCTTATACAATATAGATTGCCCTCATCAAAGATGAGTTACAAGTTGGTCAATGAGACTTGACTGCAGAAGGTATGCATATGTCTCTCTTTCCCTCTCTCTCTCTCTCCTGATATGCAGTGGAGAGAAGTAGTGAGAAAGGATTTACTGGCCCTGGACCTTTCTGAAGGTCTAGCCTTATGGGGTGGCATGGAGGAAACAGATTGATGTTACTGACCCCAACTAGTTCAGGCCCTTTGGGATTGAATCGAGGTGGTTATGGGAAAATGATGAAGAGTTGGAGAAATAGTACTTTCTCTTTTCGGCTGGATGTTGCTGCATAAAGAAAAATTTGTGCTAGTGTCATAGAAATAGCATATAGTTTAATGTGTACGCAAATATCTTTTATATTGATATCCAAATGAACGAGGTGTGCTTTTAAGATGGTATTAGATGGATATGCTGATAGTCATAGTACTATTGCATCTTTGTTGAGCTTAAATATGGCTTCTTATCACGGTTGGCTAAAAGTTGGACATGCACTTTTAACTAGTACTAGTTGGTCAGTCTTTGAATCTTTTTGAATTTGACTTGTGTTAACCAATACTAATATTCTTTGGCAGCTCTTCACCTCCCTTTCCTTGACCTTGTCACCAAATACAGTTGGACTTGTTAGCCATCGGTTTTCTATTTCTTAAGCTTTTTGGTGTTTCTAAGTCTTCATTTTGGTGTCTATGTTCCAAGATTGCATCATTCAGGGTATGTTGCAGGTGTTTTAATATGTATCAACCATCTATTAACGACTGAGATTTTCCTCATTCCAGGCTACTGCATTATATAAACTGGTTGCAGAACGAGGACCATGGAGTACCTTGTCTAGATGGGCACTGGAGTCATACCTAAAAGGTGATGTGGGCAAGGCATCCCTATTATATTCAAGGATGGCTGAGTTGGGTTATGAGATTGCCCAAAGTAATGCTGCATGGATTCTAGACAAGTATGGGGAGCGTAGCATGTGCATGGGAGATTCTGGATTTTGTACAGATGCAGAAAGGCACCAGCGCGCACATTCATTGTGGTGGCAAGCTTCTGAGCAGGGTAATGAACATGCTGCTTTGCTTATTGGTGATGCATATTATTATGGTCGGGTATGTTTCTCCAGTCTCTTTGGATCGTTTGGTTTCAGGATTCGTGAAATTCAAATAATTTATTCTGTTCCCATTTTTGGGTTCTTTTTTTTCCCCTTCTCAGGGTACTGAAAGAGACTATGAACGTGCTGCAGAGGCTTACATGCATGCCAAATCTCAATCTAATGCACAAGCCATGTTCAACCTTGGATACATGCATGAGCATGGTCAAGGACTTCCATATGATCTTCATCTTGCAAAGCGTTACTATGATCAAGCCCTAGAGATTGATCCTGCAGCCAAGTTGCCCGTTACACTGGCCCTCACAAGCTTGTGGGTACGCAGGAACTATGCAGACAGTTTTCTAGTGAGTTTATCTCTCCAGTTTATATTCTTTCCTTATTTAAGTGTTTGCTTTTAATTGGGCTGTACCATTTAGTGCATCAAATTGCCAGCAAATGTATAACAGTTGAACACCGCCTCTTTTCTTCCTCTCCTGCCACCTCGCTATCAATCACTTTATGTGCCTGCCCAGATGTTTTAAATGTTGCAAAATAATGGAACATGTAAATCCTAGCTTCCCAAAAATTTATGGTAATAAGCTTCACAGAAAAGTATGATTGGATTTTATGGTGAATATTCAGTTTTACTTAATTGCAGTTAATATGGGTGGAAAGAGGGCTTTTATGCGAAAGTATAGGGATGAGATTGATGCTATTAAAAGAATGACTAAATAAGTATGTGAAAAAACCACTTAGGTTCCTTTTCAATTTTATTAAATTAAAAAATTTCCCCCTTTGCTCCAATGCTTGATTGTATATGCAAGTTGGATGCTCCTAACACTATGCATGGATGAATTTGCGGTAAAGGAAGGTCATGGAGTGGAAATCACCCTTGAAATTTGTTTGGCATCTAACTTTTAGAAGTGGAAGAGAAAAGAAGAATAATGATTTCCATCCTAGGAGTTGAAAGTTATATCCGAATTTAGGGTGTAACCACATTCTCTATTTTATTCTTAGAATTTTATTGACAATTGAAAATTAATAATATGGATTTATTTGTTCTTTCAATGTTCAATTCTTTCCCCTTCCAGCCATCAAAATGAAGTATTAAATTAAAATATTTCTCTTCCTTTCCTGTTCACAGGTAATTTTTTTAATTTCCTGAAAATGGTCGGTTCAAAATTTTCTCCTCCCTTCTCTTCCTCTGAAGTCCTCTCATTCCTCTTCATGCTATTAGTTCTAAGTCCTCATCCTCCTGTTCTAATTGTCAAACCTGAAATCTCTTATTGGGAATTTTGAGTTTTTAATAGTTGGTGAATCTTCTATAACAAATTGGTATCTGGTTTTGTTTAAGGATGAATGCTTTTAATTTAACATGGTAAAAACTCTAAACTGCATTTAGATTGTTATACCAAATAAGATGACAAAATGGGGGTACACCTGGCACTAAAAGGACTTGTATACTTGACTCTAATGAAATTGGGTGTAATACTTGATTGTATTTTCTTGTAAATTTTACCGTCAATTCTCAACTGACTTGTAGAGGGACTGTTTTGTTTGTTTCTGTTGCAGATTGATTTGATTGATTCATTGCCTGGATTCTACCCAAAAGTTGAAGCATGGGTGGAGAATGTGATCATGGAGGAAGGAAATGCAACAATACTGACCCTTGTTGTCTGTCTACTGACAGTCCTCTATCTCCGTGAGAGACAGCGCAGGCATGTTGTTGATGTTGGCGTTGGTGGTGATGGTGAGGTACCACAACAACCTATTGACCATGCTGTACGCAATTAATTAGTGGCAATGATGGTCTTCTGCAGAAACTTACATTTTTCAGCGCTCTATTTAGTGAAAAGGTAATTTTTATCATCGCAACATATTAATGTACAGGTGTCTGAGTATTTGCAAAACAGCTTTCAGGCATATCGAACTATAGGATGACTGAAAGGGAGACACAAACAAGAAAATTCTTTACCTTTGTATGCTAGAAGCATGTATTTAACATAGACAGACATGTGGAATACCAGTTTAGTTGTGGGAGATAGAAGCAGGCAGGCAGACAGGGCATTTATTGTCCTAATTTAACCATTTATTTGAATGAGGATACGCTATTTGATTTAATGTGATTTAGTGTTGATTTTGCTTGGCGACATTGTTTAGGAATCTCAATAATTTGATCATAGTACCTCTCTTTCTTTTTCTTACAAAATGTAATTTCTGATGCATTATTTGTCCCAAGTCTCTGGACACCAAATATTAGTGTATTGTCTTAATAATGCAGTCATTCTTGTGATGCTTATGGCTTTATGTTTGATCATAGCACCTCTCTTGCAATATTCTTTTATCAGTAGCTAGAAGACGAGTGTTTCTCATGGGACGAATATTCTTTTGCCAATGGAATCTGACATGGTAGCTGAAAATGAGGTTTTTCAGACGTAGATTGAACATTATGCTTTTTTCTTTCTTAGATTTTATCTATTAATTTTTTCGTTATGATTTTGAAATTTATTTAGTTTTTTTTCTGAGAGTTTCATCAATTTTATTTTATATTGAACATATTTATATAAGGCAAATACTTTTGATTGCTTTTTTAATTTATCTATCAATTTTGCCATCGGGGATTTGAAATTTCTTTAGTTTTTTTTAATTTATTAGTTGGATTGGCTTGCTCATAAGAAATTTAATTTTTGATTCACAAAAGTTTCAGGTTAGTTTGGCTTGTCATTAGGAGTGTCAAAATGGGTTCGCGTGTCGGGTTTGACATGAATTCATTTAATACGCGATACGATTAGAGTTAACACAAACAAGATTCATTAAATAATCATGTTAGGTTTTTCAACACGAATACGACATAAAATATAGACAAGCAATACAAATACAACACGTGTAATCTGTCTAATATTACAAACAGATTATGTGGATCATGTTTATTTGTATATAATCTTTTTAATCTGCTTATTATCATAGGTAGGTTAAATAGGTCGTGTTGATCTGTCTACGACTCATCTATAATGCTTATAATATTTTTAACTTTTAAAATAAAAAAAACTAATACAACAATAAAATTTAAATAAACAATAAAACGTTTAAATTGTTCATAAAAGTTCATAAAATACCAATACATGAAGTCTATATTAAACAATAATCCATCATTCAAGTTGTTTTAAAATAAAAATATATAATTAAATTGCAGAATGAAAGGAAGGATAAATGTCAACAACTCTATGCGATTCCATAGACTCCATATTAAGCTGTATATTATTTGTTATGAGTTCTTCCAACTCCAATTTATTTGCATCTATGAAACAAATAAGGTAAAATTAGTTAGTTAGTAAAATTGAAGCAGCAAAGGAAAAATTTCAACGTTTAAATTGATATATAAGAATAAAAAACATTGATATCCAATAAGCCAATCTTTATTACACAACAAGGCTTCTATCATATCAGGTTTAAGTACACTCCTATATTGATAAAAAAAACCCTCCCACTATTGCTAAATGTACTTTCTGAAGTAACTGTAGGTATAGAAATAGCTAAAACATCACGAGTCATGACAGCAGTTTGAGGATATCTAAATTGATTTCTTTTCCAATACGATAACACATCTATCTTAACCCTTCTATCTATCCTTGGCTCATCAAGATAAAATTCAAATACTCCTTTGCAGAACAATATCATTCACACCAACAGAATCATATTCTTATAAATTTTTATGTGAAATTATATTAATTGATGCAATAAATTTTAATTATAGAAAAGAAAAAAATGCGAAATTATATAATAAATACCTCAAACATGTGGTTAGTAATAGTAAATTCAGTTGTTTGATCCTCTAATCTTTATTTCTTTTTTGTTATAAAAGATCCACTACTTGTCTCACAAGCAATATTCTGCAAATTTCCATCAACATTACACTCACATAATAAAGATAAGAAATTGTTCTTAACTTTCAAAGCCTCCTCTATTCACTTATCACCAAAGATTTTCTTATAATATTATTCAACAAAATGCAATTGACATCTAGGATCCAACATCACAACAATAACTAAAATTCTACTCTATGCATGCCAATACCTCTCAAATTTCACATACATCCTCTCAGCCATCGATCTCATATATGCATCACTACTAGACATATTCTCCTTCAAAGTTAAATGAGCAATAGATACTAAAGGAAGATACAAATTTGCCATGGGATATTTGGTACTAGAAATGAGATTTGTGATATCATAAAAGACTTTTAAAAACTTGCAAATCTTTTTTATTTTTTTCCATTCATCAATAGTCGAACAATGCTGAAAATTTGAATCACTAATGCCCATATACAAAAAAACATTTTGATAATATAAAGCACTATTCAACATCAAAGATATTGCATTCCATCTAATAGGAACATCTTGTCTAAGGCCCTTTTTATTTTCAGAGTACAAATTTTTACACAATCTATAAATTTGACTCTTCTAGCTTGAGATCCCTTCACATACTTAATGCATTCCCTAACTTTAATAATTGAAACATCAATCTCTTTTAAGCCTTCTTGAACTATTAAGTTCAAGATGTTAGTAGAGCATCTCAAATGAAAAAAAAAAATCACCATCTTTCAATAATACTCCTTTAGCCCTCAAAAGATTTTTTAACATATTGACACACACGCATCGTTGTTGGTTGCATTATCTAAAGTAACTGAAAAAGTTCGAGTATCAATTTTCCAAGAACACAAGAAATCACTACTTTTCTTACAAAAAGCTACCCGAGTATGTGGAGGAGGCATATAACAAAAGTCTAGAATTCTCTTTTGCAAGTGTCAATCTTTGTCAATAAAGTGCTCTGTTACATAAATATGTAGTAGTCAAAGAAATCCAACAATCTGTAGTTAAAAAGCTATCCTCCCTCCTATTGATACTAACAAAGACTTCATCCTGACCTTTTCCCTATCATATATCTTTAAACAATTAACTCTTCAAGTATTCCTTGACATGAGATGCAAATCAAGTTTCAAATAAAGCAATAATTTTCTAACCCCACCCACATAATGAACTGAAATGACAAATCGTGCATAACAACAGCAAAAGCAATTAATTCTCTAAACTCATCAGCATTAGATTTGAGATTCACAATAGATCCATCACTAAGTGATAGCAAAGTTTGACCTACATCTCTAGTATCTCTTCTAGGATATACAAGTATGTGACGTTTCATATTATCTGTCCCATACTTGCTATCAACAGGTTATATCTTCTTTTTTTTTTTTTTTTTTTTTTTTTTTTTTTTTTGTTGAGGAGCAAGTAAAAGCCGATTAAATTAGATAAATAAATAACAAATAAAGTAATAATCATGTAGCATTTTATTAATTCATTTTATTGTAACATCCCGATTCTAGGAAAACAACATAAATGATTTTAGTATAATTTTATTTTTTACAAATCTTACATATTTAAATTCCTTGATCGGTGTTTAATAAGAATTTTTGGACATCTTATACCAAAATAATAATTTAACGAATATTTGATAAAATGTAATAACATTCAAGTAATTATTTGCATTCATTATCAATTCAGTATTTGATTATTAAGTATAAAATTTATAATAATTATTTATCAACAAATAATAAGTATTGATTAAATTATAATTTTAAATAAGTAGCAAATTATAGTTTTATTATTCGTTTTAAATAAGTGGATCTAAATGAATAGTAAAAGAGGGAATAATACCAATAGAATTAATAATAATAATAATAAAGGGGAAAAGAATTATGGAAGAGAGAGTTCCGCCGTCTGGATCAACTCCAGTCACCGTTTGATGAAGGCAAGGGTAGCGATCGACACTTCACGATCAGCTGGTTCGTTGTCTGGCCTTCTTTCATGCGGAACGAGCTCCCATGGACGTGAAATGGACTAGTTCTCATCTACAGCTCTGTTTCTTGATCTCCGGTGAATTCTCGCCATTTTCGGCAAGCTATGCGTGAGAGATGAACGCCAGTCGACTCAACTCGGGTTTCTCGTGCCGAACTCGAATTCGAATTTCGAATTTGCAAATGGTATATTCTAAGTTTGATTGTTAAATTTGAGTGGAATTCTAATTTTATTAAGTAGTTTGATTAAATTGGGTTGAATAATAATCAAGTAAATTATATGAAATTCAATTGTGAAACAAACTGGTCAACTTATGGAAATAATTAGGAATAAGAACTTATGAATTGGGGAAATGTTAAATAGAAAAAGTTAAATGGTTTTTAAGAAAGTTAAGAATAATTGAAAATATAAAATTGTGTCACGAGATAAATATTGACTTTGAAATTTTGCAGCAATGAAAAAATCGGATGGGATATTGAATTATTTTGACTAAAGGATGAGCTGTACTAAAAAAAAAAAATTTATGGTAGCTCAAATTATAAATGAGATGCTAGCAGAAGTAGTCAATTGATTATTAATTATAATACAAAATGTTAAAAGAATAAATTAATTAAGCAATTGTAAAATGTAATTTTTATTGGATCAAGTATTTGAAAATGAGATAAGTAATATTTTGAAAATAAAATTTTAAATGAGTTTGAAAGCAACACTTTATAAAGAAGAATTAAGGGTTTTGTTTCAAAACCTTACTACATTTATTTGGTAAAATAAATAAATGTGTATATGTATGCACATTTGATTATAAAAATAAATAAGCTAAGCATTTTATTTTATATGTTATTTAAAAAGAAAATTATCAAATTTATTTGAGAAATAAAATATAAGTTGTTAAGTAAAACCTAGTTTAACCAAAGGGGTTACAAACATGATTTTTATTTAAGAAGATAAAGTAATTAAATGATTTGAATACATACATTTAAGTAAAGCTTGACATTTTGTTTATTTGATAAAGAAGATAAATGAGTTTAAATATATATGTAGATGTAAAGAATAAAAGATTTGAATGATAAATGGAATGATGAGGATTTAAGTTAATTAATTTGTTAAGAATATAAATTTATGGTATTGAAATAATGAAATACAAATGCAAACTAAAAATAAGAATTTAAATATCAATAGAGAATTAGAAATAAGGAATTAAAAATACTTGGTGTATTGATTATAGATTGGGATAAACCATAAAAGTGGATTAGAGTCTATAAATAGAGAGGAAAGCTTTTCACTCTTGGTTATTGCAATACTAACTTTTTATTTAAATAAGTTAAATATTCTTAATTTAAGATATTTTATAAAGTGATATTTTATTAAAGAGTAATTGATATACTATGTTTAAGGATTTTTAAATAAAAGAGATGTTATTTGATAGAATATGAGTTTTAAATAATTTTTATGGATTGTTTGATATTCTATTTTATAAAAAGGATGATTATTGGCCCCTTATGAATTAATATTTGAATAGTGGCTATGATTATTTTTTAGGGTGTTATGAAATGAAATGTTGCAAAATATGATTTTGATATGAAAATATGAATGAAATGATTTATAGTGTCACAGTAATTGATATATATAGTTATTATTTTTCAATATTACTTTATTTATTGAAGTTGATATTGTGATTGATATGGTTATTACCTGTTGATATCACTTCATTTGTTGAAGTAGATACTGTGATTGTTATTGCTCCCTCCATGTTGAAGTTGTAGATTGCCCCCTCTATAATGAGATTAGAGATTGCTTCCTTTATAATGAGGTTAGAGATTGCTCTCTCTTAAATGAAGTATAGATTGCTCCCTATTCTGTTGAGATAAAAATCACAGATTGAAGTCGTAGATTATAGATCTAAATGTACACATTAGATACTGATGACCCTTTAAATTAAATCCATCTAGATTGCTGAGACTAATTAAAATATTATTGAATTATTGAATGGATGTTTTATGAAAATGATATTGATGATATTCAATCAATTAATATGGGCAACTATTGGATTTTAATTAAAGGATTTCCACTGCTATTACTATTGGTAATGTAAATATTTTCTTATAATTAATAATTGAGTTTTAAGATAATTGAGACTTCAAATATGAGTATATGAAAAGTATTTTTCATAAGAAATTTTATGTGCAATTAATATTTTAATATTGAAAAAATTATGTATTTATTGTTAAATATATAAATTAGCACCACTAAGCAATTTTGCTTAGTGATAGTGTTTTCCGTACTATCGTCGAAAAATGAAAAGAGAAATTAGGAGTTGCCTTTGTAATTTTTTATTATAATATTTTATTTGGAATTATTGTATAATGTATAATATAGCATTGATAGAACACTCATTTAGTTGAGCAAATATATATAAAGTTTTAATTATAGTGCAAATTATGATATTGTATTTATATATACTTATATATTTATACCATGGTTTCCTTAATTATGAAAAATGGGAATGATCCAGCATGTAATTGTATTTCATGGGGCTTACGAGTTATGGAAACATTCACGCTTTGTAAATACAATCCGTTTGAGTAATTTTATTGATTTAAATATTTATTTTATTTAATAGAAATTATATTTCATGTAGTTAGTTAATTATTAATAAGGCACTTTTCTTATAGTATTTGTAAGAACTCAAAGAAGGTTTCTGAATTTATTTTAGTTACTACATTTTATCTGTTATTGCTAATTATGAATGAATAAAAGAAAAAAAAATTTAAATCCCTTATAATGTACTTAACAGGTATTAACAACCATTTAGAACCTTATTAAGTATATTACGATGTGATAGGGTGTAATATTTATTTTCCAGATTTCAATTCCTATTTTCAACTAAGTTTATAGATTGATGCAATAATCAGGTTGCATATTACTATATTGCTAGACCACCATCATTTTTTCATGTTGACAGATAAACATCTACCAATTGGTTGGCAAGTATATTTTCAGTCCACTAGGTGATAGATAGATTTAATCCAAATGATTAGGTTCCTTGAACATTTGCTTAGAGTAGTTTTAAACATTTGATTCCAAATGAGGCCTAGTGACAAATGTTGGTGGTGAATTAAAAAACTCATTGTATAGCCCTTAAACAAATTTAAAAAAAAAATCAATATATTGTCAATTATTTGGCAAAAGACAGAATCATGAATTATTTCTTCAATCAAAATAAAATAAATTTAAGATAAAAGTATGCATTTTGATTTAGGAAATAAAATAACAGATAAATCCAAAATATTAGTCCAAATAAATAAAGTTAACAAATAAATAATATTTTCTCAAAAAAAAAAAAAAAGAATATTCCATCTATAAAAAAAACAAGAATAAAAAGCTGTCATATTCATGCATAGAAACTGTAAATATTCCCTCTATAAAAAATAAAAAGGTGGCCACATCCTTTTGTTTGCATAGTAACAAATCAAGATCCTACCCGTAAAAATTCTAAAGCACGTATCTATCATAATCACTAACCTGATTAGAGAAGTGATTTGTTGATTGCACTATTCAGGATGAGAGGCCGGATGCTGCTGGAGGTTGTTGGAGCGTGTGTGAAATGAGAATTAGGATTTTAATTTCATTATTTATATCAAAGAGTAAAATTATTTTTTTATCCTTGACAAATGGGTCACTCACCTAATTCGTGTGTCAACCCGTGACACGACCCGTTTATATTCATGTCATAAATTGGTGATTCCTTTATGACACGAACTTATTTATCCTCAACTCTAATCTATTTATTTCGCATGTTAGATGAATCATGTTCGTGTGTCGGACCCATTTTGACACCCCTAGTTGTGATAAAATGAATTCGGTTAGGCTTACGACTAACCTGAAAAAAAAGAAAAAAAAAGAAGGGAGAAGTGCTTGAATTGCTGCTTGAACTTGCATATAATATTTATTAACCATTTTTCACTTTTTTTTTTCAAAAAAGTCATTAACTTGCAAAAGTTGGATCAAATTATCCACTTATAAATTTGGGTTAGCAAGTGTGTAAATCATAGCACAAGAGGGGTGTGAAGAGAGTACTCCTATCTCTATTCTTTGAATAAAAGTCCTCAAGATTCAATCTCCAAGAGGGACTGAGGATTCTCAAAGAAAGCACAACACATAATTCATTCACGACATCACCCTTTGAAAGAAGCTTCTATGAAGGGAAACAAATGAAAGAACGCAATCTTTGCCTTGAAATGCACCACTAAGATCTAACAAATAGTTTTTGATAAGTTGGATTCAACTTCTCAAAGTGTAAGATTATTCAGTGACAAGAAGAAACTCTATTCAAAATCCTAGTTTTGCATTTTTCTAGTTAGATTATTGTGTTTGACAAAACCAATCAAATTTCCCTCTTGTTTCTACATCTTCTTTTGAATCAATGGATGGTGGTACAAAATTTAGATTTTGACGTGTTCCGTTAAATGATTGGAGAAAAGAAATCGATTTTGAATATAATTATGTGTTCCTGATTGTACCCGTTCCAAGCAACTTCAATGAAAGATATAGGTTTTTTCAAAGATTTGATAGAAATAAATCTTTAGGTGCATATGGCAAATTTAAACTAATGTGAGAGATTTGGAGTTTGTTATCTGATAACAAGGTTAAGAGATTAGCATACAAATATAAGGAGAAAAGAGAACATGATGATGCTCTTGGGTTTGACATATGAAGAGTAGGCTTAGGAATACATAAAGATTTCTCTTAATTTTTAAGGATTGTATTTTCAAATTTTAACCATTTAATCAAAATTAAAAATTTAAGTTTGGCCAAGTGATCTTCACTGTGTGACACAAGCCAAAATATAGGTAATTTGATCTAATTCTTGTAAGTTGATGAGTTTTTTGGCCTAAAATAAAAGTGAAAAATGGGCAAATTGAATATTGAGTGCAAGTTAAGAGGGAAATCTGTGCATTTTTCCAAAAAAAAAAAAAGAAAAGAAAAATCTGAGAAATCAACAAAGCAAGTTCAGAGCGATTGAGATATCAATTTTTGTTTTAGTGGATATTACTCCTAAAAATTTGATTTTCTATTTCAAGCTGAAATGACATGTTTGCTCACTCTTAGAAATAAATATAAATTTAGAGATATAAGTGGTATAAAATTATAAATGGATTAAATCATTCATGAATCACCCAATATATGGTTAAAAAGAGTTTTATTTAGTTAAACTGAACCCTAATTATCAAGCCTACCTAACAAAGGAAACTAGTGCGAGCTTTCAAAAAACACACAAAACTAGTAGACAAGCCCATGAATGAGTCGAAGTTTAAGCCCATAAACAAGCCACAACTTTTTCATTTTTTCTAATCTACAAACGTATTTATATCTATAAATTGTAAATGAATTAAATTTAAACTCTATAAAAGGAAGCTGACGAACTGAATTTTAACTCAATAGAATTAGATTAACTCATTTATTACCCTAATCAAAGGTAGACTAATAATATGTTCAAATCGACTAAGCAAACTGGATAGAGAAATTCACTAAACAGGAGCCACACTCTTCAAAGAAAAAACAATGATAGTAAAAAGGAACAAATTGATCAAATTACTAATATAATTTTGTAGTCTAAAAAATGTGATCATAAGGGAATTTTGATACTCTGATTATATTTGACACTAACTTTTTTCAGGGAATGAATTCATCATTATAAAAAAGTTATTAGTGTCAAGTTGGTTATCCAAACGATGGAGGAGTGATATCTGGCCATTATCTCCTAAAATCAAGCCCATATCATATTTCTGTTATTCACGATTCAAGATTGATGCATATCAAAACTTAGATGATGAAGAGGAAGTGGTGCGGAGGCTGGCATCTTGAGGATGTGCAGGATCTTACTAAGGTTGTGCCCTCTAGACTTGAATGGAGTCCAAGAGTGGCAAATGCACCCGAGTCAACTGCTCTTACCAAACCGAGGTTGTTGTACACAAGTCGACACTTTTCGCTAGTGTAGTTGAGGACTGCCCTGCAATAGAATAACTTTAATTTTATATTTCCTATCTCTTTTTCAACTTCTATTGATATGGTCTCTTCTATGTTTTGGAATGAGCATAAGCTCTTTATGTCTGTCTAGTTTGCCTTTTTGGGTTTTTCTTACTTTGCCCATCTCAATTTGTTGTTGAGTGCGTTGAATATTCTTGTAGTTTACTTTTATTTATTCTTGCATGTTTTATTGTGCTTATGATAGGAGTTAGGGCAATGTATTGGCTTATACATTCCTTTTCTTCTTTTCTCCTTTTTTTGTGCAAGCTCTTTATAGATTTTAAATATGTTAATGATAATCATTTGACCCTTTTGCATGACTTAAGCTTCTTTGTCTTTATATGTTTCTTCTTAGAGCTTTCATGTATTAGTGTTAGGGACTTGGCCCTTTTTATTTACTTAGGCACTTTTGTCTTTATATATCTTCTTAGAGTTTTTAATGTGTTAGTGATATGGGCTCGATCGTTTTTATTTACTTAGGCACTTTGGCCTTTATATGACCTTCTTAGAGCTTTAATGTGCTAGTGATAGGGGCTCAACTTTTTATTTACTTAGGAACTTTTACCTTTTAGAGCTTTTAATGTGTTAGTGATAGGGGGCTCAACCCTTTTCATTTACTTAGACATTTTTGCCTTTATTTGCTCTCTTAGAGCTTTAATGTGTTAGTGATAGGGGCTCGGTCCTTGTTATTTACTTAGCCACTTTAGCCTTTATATGCTCTTCTTAGAGCTTTAATATGTTAGTGAAAGGGGCTCGACTTATTTTTGCATTTCGCGAGTTCGAGGAGTGCTTGGACTCTGAAGATCTTTAGTTATTTCATCTTTTTTTTTTTTCATTTGTACATGCTAAGGAAAAAACTTAGCTTTGCAATGCCCTTTTTATGCTATTCCCGAGTCCCCTGGCTCTACCATGTACACCTTATTACTTTAGGCTTTTGTAACGATAAGTGAATAAAACCTAATTTTTTTCTAGATGCCTCTATATGCATTTACAAGAAATAATGCTTTAAGTTATTTGAATTCCAAATTTAGGAAAGTTTTGATCCGTCGAGGAGCTTGATTTTGAAGGTGCTCGGCTCCCACTTTTGTGTGATTTCAAAAGGACCTTCCTAATTTGGGCCTAACTTACCCACTCCTATTGATCCTATTTTTATTTTCTTCTTCCTCCATACTTGCTCTCCTACTTCAAATGTTCTTTTCATGATTCTCTGGTTGTGGACCATTTGATGCTGCTGGGCGGCTATTCTAACTGATGTTTCATTCCTCTTTTCTTCAGCCAAGCGAAAATTGATTCTCAAAGATCTAAAATTTTGATCTTCGCTGTAAGATTGCACTCTTGAACTAGGCATTCTGATTTCGACCAGTATGACAATTTCTACTCTGTATACTAAAGAGAATAGTGTTTCCTCTATGGAGTTTCTAGGAGTGGTCTTACAAGACCATAGCACATTGTTCAACTACTCAGCGCAACTGGTTACCACTTCTTCTACTCTCTTTTTGATACCCTGCAAAACAGTTTTGTTCATGATTTCAATCAAACCACTAGTTTGTGGGTGTGCTATTAAGGTGAAGTGAAAGCTAATATTCCAACCGGAGTAGAATTCTTTAAAGATCGAGCTATCAAATTTTTTAGTGTTGTCTATTACCAGCCTATTAGTATTCCATATTGCAATAATACTTCATTCCTGAAGAATTTTATTATTCGAGCAAGGGTTATCATAGCCACGGCTTCTTCTTTCACCCATATCGAGAAATGATATATTGGCGACTACTATAAATTTTCTTTGCTTTGTAATGATGGAAAAAGGTCACAAGTTGTCTATCCCAAATTGGGCAAAAGGCCAAGAACACTCGATGGCCACATGTCTACAGCTAGTTTCCTTGGTACTCTGCTATACTTTTGACATGGTATGCATCTTTGTATATAGTGTCGCACATCCTTCTTTATGGTGGGCCAACACTAACCGAGTAAAAGGAGTTTTCTTAGAGTGGCATATGCCCTTTGATGTGCCCTATAGAAACCTTTGTGGACTTACCAGGTGATATAACTAGCCTCATCTTCACTCAACATCTTGCCCATGGGTGTGATTCGGATCTTCAGCATAGTATACCTTATTCCAAAGATTAGTTTGTTGCCTGCCTACTAACTTCTAATGCTTTGCTTCGTCGGGTGGTAGCTCGCTTAGTTCTAGATGCTTTATTGTATGTGTCATTCAATTTTCTTCAGTCAATAGAGGGAATGTTTCTTTGCCGTCAATGCTCCGGCATGTTTATCTCTCAATTAGAACACCTACTCACTGCTTCATTTTTTGTGAAGGCTTTGGCAACCATGTCCGTTGTGTGATTTTCTTATCAAAGGAACTATTTAATTTCCCAGCTGCGTCCTCCTTTTTCCAACTAACTTAGCAAGTTCTTTGCTAGGGTTTTGTGTTTCCCCATAGATGTCTCTTCTATTGCGAATTTCCTAGTTATTTGATTCACTACCAACTGTGAATCAGAGAAAATTACAATATCTTTTACTCAGACTCCCATAGCTATCTTTAGGCTAGTGCTCAATGCTTCATACTCGACCATGTTATTGGTGCATAGGAAGGCTAACTGCACGACATAACTTAGGCGTATTTTGCTTGGTCCTTCTAGGATGACGCCTACCCCTGCACTTGCTGATCCACAGGCTCCGTCTATATGCATCTTTTATTATGGTGAGCAAGTATTTGATGTGCTCAGTACTTCATGCATGGTCATCTCTACCACAAAATCAGTTAAGGCTTGTGCTTTTTGGGCCAAGTGAGGGGAGTATTGTATGTTGAATTCACCTAACCTGATAGACCACTCGACCATCCTACTTGAAGTTTTTGCTCGGTGAAGTACTTTTTTCAAGGGGAAGTTCGTTCTAACCACTGTGGTGTGTGCTTGAAACTAGTGTCTTAATTGTGCAGATGCGGTGAGTATGGTGAATGCCAACTTCTTTAATTTTAGGATATTTGAGCTCTGCACCTCATAGCACTTTGCTAATATAGTATATTGTAAATTGCTCTCCCTTCTCTTCTTTGACTAATACCGAGGCTACGACAGTGTTTGTGACTAATAGGTACAGATATAGTGATTCGCCTTCCTACGGTTGGCTAAGGAGAGGAGGAGAGCTTAGAAATTCCTTTAACTCTTCCAAGGCTATCTAACTCTCTTTGATCCATTGAAATTATTTCATATTTTTCAAGGTCTAGTAAAATGACATGCACCTCTTGGTTGAGCATGATATGAATCTACTTAAAGCTATTATCCTTCCATTTAGTTGTTTCACTTAATTTAGACTCATTGGAGGTGCCATAGCTTTGATCATTGCTGTTTTCTTTGGATTAGCCTCGATTCCTCTCTGGGATATCATGAACCTTAGGAATTTTCCTATAGTTACACCAAAAACACATTTGTTCGAGGTTAAGTTTCATATGTACTTGATAATACCTAGAATGCCTTTTCTAGGTCTTTGGAATGTTCTTCTACTCGTTTTCTTTTTACTATCATGTTCTCCATGTACACCTCCATGGTTTTGCCGATCTGGTCTTTGAACATTTTTTTGACTAGTCGCTAGTATGTAGCTCCTATATTTTTTAGGTTGAAGGGCATCACTTCATAGCAATATACTCCTAGGTCAGTAATGAAGTAGTTTTTTCCTTGTCCAAATGATTCAATTTTATCTAATGGTAGTCTATTGTAGCATCCATGAAACTGTATCTTTCATACCTCACCATTGAATCCACCAATTGGTCTAAGTTTGGGAGAGGATAAGGATCTTTTGTGCATGCTTTATTTAGATCTATGAAGTTAACGCAGAGGCACCATTTGTCTTTCGGCTTTAGGACAAGGACTACATTTGCCAGCCGTTTAGGATAGTGGACTTCTTTGATGAAATCTGCATTACTAAGTTTGTCAATTTCTGCTGCGATTACCTTCTGTTTGACAGGTGTGTGATTTCTCCTCTTTTGTTTGAGAAGTTCGGTACTTGGGTCAATGTTGAGTTTATGATTCACTGTGTCTGGGTCAATCTCTTTAATGTCTGATGTTGTCCAAGTAAAATTCTATTGGTTTCTTCTCAATACATCTTCTAAAAAGAGGCAACCATTGGTCTGGGAGGTCGACCCCACCTTCAAGGTTGTGTTTTCCTCAACTATAACATCCAGTATCTCGCCTTTAGGTTCAGGTTTCAACTCAGTTTGGTCTCTTAGAATGTTGAATGGCTTTGCCATTTAGAGTTGATCGATGCTCATGGTTGACTCTTTAGACTCAGTATCCGGAGCCATCTGGAGGGGGAGGGGGAGGGTGAGTTGTATTCCTTTGAGCGCCACCATATATGCTTCCCTAGCGACTTTTTTATTGCCCCTGACTACTATAATATCGCCCGTGTTAGACTAAAATTTCATTATAACATACCCGATTGATGCGCAGGCACCTAAGATATAGAGCAGCAGACAACCGAGGATGGTATTGTATAGGAATATGATGTCTATTACCACAAATTTGGCCTTTTTTGCTCAGGTGTGCTTGCCATCTCCAAGTTTTATAACGATATCTATGCTCCCTTCTATCAATACCTATCTTCTTGCTAGCCCTACTAAAGGCGTTCGTACTAGTTTGAGCTTAGTGATGTCGAGCTTTAAGGCCTTGAACACTTCTAGGGTTATTAAATTCACCGTGCTACCATCGTCTACAAGGATTCTTTTGACCTTCCACCATTAAGGCATCAGAATATGGGAAGTGGACATGTTTTACATCTTCTTTAGAGATAGTAAGAAGCTTGCATAAAGGCTTTTCTTGTATTTTGGCTTAGATTGACTAAATTTCTTGAGCGTGCCTCTTTCTTACTGAGGTACTAACTCCTCTTGCAATACCACCAAAGATCACGTTAATTGTACCAATGGGTTCCTTCCTTACTGATTGTTTTCCTACCCTCTTTGATGACTCGACCAATGGCTCGATAGGATTCTCTTGGCCTCCTTCCTTCCTAATGAATTTCTTTAAGACTCCCTATTGGATCAGGCATTCTATCTCCTTCTTTAACTGCCAGCAGTGTTCAATGTCATGGCCAACGTGTTTATGGAATTCATGATATTTGTTTCTATCTATTTGCCTTGTGGATTCTTCTCTCGGCTTCCTTAAATAGTTGAAGTGAATTTCCTCCTAGTTGTCCTTCAACCATCGAAGGATGTTTATCTGGCCCTTGGATAAGGGGGAGGGGTGATGTTGACCTCTCTTGTTGGTGGAGTGCTGTGTGTGAGTAAGGAGACCGTATGGACTAGCTCGGTCTACTTACTGGTACATGAGAGAATCCCCTATTTTTATTTTATCTTCTTTTGGGTTTGCCGTCTCTGCTTTGCACCTACTAAGCTTTTCAGGCCTCATCCATCGAATGAAGCTTATTGGTTTGAGACATCAACTCTATAAAAGAATAGGACTTGTTAATATTCAGCGAATCAAGGAGTTTGTTATACTTACAGTTTTTAACCATTTCACTGATGGCCACTTCAATGTTAAGATCCTCTATCTGCATGGCAATTTTTGGAACTTTGTGATGTAGTCTTAAAGGGATTCATTGCTCGCTCGCTTTAAGTCTATCAAATCCGATGACATCTTTTTGCTCGGTAGGCAGGTGATGAATCGAGCTTTGAATGAGGCCACTAGTTGAACAAAACTGTATATGGATCTAGTCTTGAGCGTTTGGAACCATTCTTGTGCTGGTCCCTTAAGTGTTATGGGGAATGCTCAGCATAGTGATGCGTCCGCAATTGTTTGGATATGCATAAAAGTGTGAAAATTCACCAAATGGCTTCAAGGGTTAGTAGTCCCATCATACATCTCGAAAGTAGGCATCTTGAACTTATGTGAAAAATGTACTGACATTACTTTTGGGGTTAGTGGTGAATCATTCCTCAACCCGAAGTTAGTGTTATCTCTTACATCTCATAATTCTTTAAAGATTTGCAGGGTGTTCGCTCGGAATTCTTCTTCATCATTACGGCATATATTTCTGAGCAGGGGAGTAAACTGTACATCAATTTGTGTTTTGTTCTGGATGTCTGTGTGCCAAGAGGAGTCTTCATCTCTCATCTCATCTCCTATGATCTTATTAGCCTTGTCACCTTCATCAGACCCGATATTCACTCGGTGTCCACCTTCAAGAGGAATTTGCAACACTAGCTTGGCCATTATTCTTTGTAGGATGGTTGCAAAGGCACTATAAGCTTGAGTGACATAACGGCTACCTATGGGTCTAATGTTGACACATTTAGGGGTGTGGGTATTTGAACCTTTTAACTGAGCTGTCTGCTTTATCAGCTTCTCCAACGCTTGAGTGATTTGTCTTTTCCATTGTTTCGAGGGAGATGTTAGGACATTAGATAGGAAAAAAGAGGCCAGTAAATATTCCAAAAGTGTTATGTTCGATCCACACTCACCATACCAATTTGATAGCCTAAAAAATATGATAATCTTAAAAAAATATTGATACTTTGATCATATTATTTAGTTTGAATTAACCTTAAGGTTAAGGAATGGATTTACCGTTATGTACAAGTTACTGTTGTCAAGTTTATTATCTAACGGACGGAGGAGTGACACCGAACATTATCTCCTAAAATCAAGCTCACATCATATTTCAGTTATTTACAATTCAAGGAACCTAAGGATCTTGGTAAAGCACTTGTCTATCATCGTTGACTTGAGAATTATTATCAATCAATCAAATTAATTTCTTCCTTTAAAAAAAAAAAAAAAACAAGAATGCCTCAAATTAGATGGAATATGAAAATAAAATAATTATTTTATTTTAAATATATTATTAATAATCATTCCATAAAATAATAAACCTGTATCCACACATTTTAATTGAATTTCTAGGTATCAAATTAATTTATTATACTTTCAATTTTATAACAGATAAAATATAACAGGTTATCATCTTTATTTCTATTTCATTCCAGGAAGTAAACAAAGGCTTTAATTTTAAAAAAATTTACTTTTTCTCTTAAATTAAAATGAACATTACTTGTAAATCAGCGATTATCTAGTAAGATGGCAACAAAGTTGGTCTGTTCTTATCCCTTTTCTGATCGAAAACTAAACTGCACAATATGCTCAATTAACATGCTTGGTGCCAAAGATCCTAAAGTACCTACTTCCCCATTGATCACTTCTATCAAGGTAATAGGATTTTAGGCAACACTGTATCCACGGTGGATTTCTGGGAGCATCCTCATTTGCAGCCACCCCAAGCAATGTGTTTCGCTTCCCCGTCAACACATCAATGGAGGGATAACCATCAAAAAACTTCTCCTATCATGAATCAAGATCGCAGAATCAAAATGAATTTTTAACCATGTAGATGTAAAAAATCCAGGACACTATATTCTCAAGAGTTCAGAAGCAAACAGATCCATTAAGTTCTGGAAGAAGTAAAAATGGAGGTCTAAGAGTACAATAATGCTAGGAGTAAGAGTGTGTCTTTTGATACCTACTTTAATTTGTCGGTATTACTTGATAATAAATAAAAATTTTAGAAAGAACATGTTCTCACCCCATCTTCACCAAATAAAAAAGCATGAATTCGGGCAGTTGGATCCTCTAAGGTCAGTCTAATCCCGTAAGTTTTGAGATGAGAGCAGAAATCCTCAACTCGCCATGGAAATGCCGCTACTACTCGTACTATACACTTAAATTTAGCTGTTACCTGCAAGTTTGAAAGTTGATAAATTATTTAATGATACGAGCTACATGCAGCTGCAGCATATTCCCATTGTATGCTCAACAGTTCAATACTTTTCCATTTTTTATAACCACAAGCATATTCCTCAACAGTGCCGTAGCCCAAAATTCAACAACAACCCAAGAGCAACCACTGTTTAAAAATTCAAAGAAACTAACAAGCATATCCAAAAGGCAACCACCTTTCCAAATAACTATAATTTAGTTAAATTAAAGTGATGCTCTCTGATTTTTAGGAGAGATTTCAAGTTGGATGCTAAAATATAAATTGCAGTACATATCTTGATTTACTAATGCTTACAAATGAAAATATCATTGGCCTTTTTCTTCTGGAGAACTTTCCTCTAAATCAGTTCACTGTTAAACAAATCTGGCTCATCTTAATTACTCGAATGAAGAACTTGCTTACCGCACTGGGTATACATGATTAGCCAGTTAGCGTCATTGCCGGTTTGTTTAGCTTAAAAGAACCTTATTTACTTTATTTATCCCAGAATTCATTTTTCACTACTATTTGACGTATAATTTCCATGGTGTGTTAGAATATTGTAATTAGTGCTGAGATCATGTGATGAGACTGATTATTATGCTGATAATAGGATAACATTATGCTGTAAATTAGGCTGTAATTAGGGGATTCATTTCCCATATAGTATCATCCTTTGTTTCAAACTTCTCTCTCTATTATCAAGCTGAATGTTTGAAACTTCTCTCTCTCTTAATTTTTCTCTTCTCTTCACCATATGATTCAATATTATGTGAGCTGTGATAGGAAGAAATTCGGAAACACAGGATTCTTGAAGGGTTGGAAAGTTCCCAGGTGTTTAAATCCTGTCATACTGCAGTACAAGTCACTCGCGATTCTTATTGTTATATATGTAAAAGCTAAGGCTGGTTACACTAATTAGAGATTATCTAAGCATCAAATTGAGGACTTATGGAGATACAAGTGAGATGATGAACGTAAGAACTTCAATGTCTTCAATTTGCTAATAAAATTCAAAGCAAACGTTAAAGGTTAGTGGTAGAATGTAATTCATAACCACCAACCAAATAAATTGAACAAGTTAAAGGCTCAAATTTTAGAAATTCTAGAAGCCTCTCTCATAATGCTTATTTGAGAGAGGTCTTAGAAGTACTAAACCTAAGGTAAACAAATTCCGCCTTTCACATGGATATGGGTACAACTCTCTGACTATGGTTCACCTACTCTTCCACTAAGATAAGTCCAATTACTCCACCTCCCAATTCTCTATCCTCTTTGATTCGGCTTTAGTTGCAGAAAAATGGAGATAAAAAAGAGCGAGTGAAAGTGAATAAAAAAAAAAAAGTGAAGATAATCAACTAGTGATGGGATGAGTGGTTTAACACTCCTCCCTTAAGTGAGGTCTAAAATTTGATCCTCATAGATGAAGCAAATATCTATTAAGAGCACTTTACCCCTCAGTAGCTAGACCTGGTATGAGAGTATTTAATCCTAGCCCAGTGGGTGTGGGTTAATACCAAAAAAACAAAAAGTGAAGATAGTAAGAGAAAGCAAGAAGAGAGTTCTAAAAACTGAACCAACAGAGTATCCAGTTTAGTTTAGCACTATATTAATTTGTTATTTTTTGAAATTTTTGTAGCAACCCAACTGATGCACTCCTCACTACCCTTTATTATCATTCTAACCCTTAGGTTTGGGTTCTAACCCCATTCCTCAGTTCCTTTCTTGTTTCATTCGTTTCATAGTTTCAACTCTTTCTCGTGCTATAAAATAATTGTAATATGAAAAGGTTTTCTAATTCTCCAAATTGGAAAGTAATTTTTTGTTCTTAACACAGGAACAAAGCATTTTTCAAATTTCCCACAAAAAACTGAAGCTGGAAACAGATTGTCTTCCACAAATAAACAGGCCCTTGGCCTTGTATATTTTCATGAGGTAAGTAATAAGACTCGAACTTAAATCCTCAAAGGCTGTAACCAACACTTTTAACATTGCACCAGACAAAGGCCCAATGCACATTGCTTGACAAAAGTAAAGGTAAATACATTTTCACAAGAGAAAAATGGCCTACTTGATAACCCATGAGGAATAGCAATTCCTTGAACTTGGGTTGCCGTGGGAGGCGAAAAAAGAAAAAGAACCCTAATGGTTAGGTAGTCAATATGAAGACTTAGATACATCCCTTAACTTGAAAAACTAGTTTGGATAGCAACAAACATCATACCTTCGAACAAGCCAGAGCATCCATCAATGTAACAAAAGGAACATGGTCATAATCAACGTCTGAGGAAAGTACACATACAAATAGATCATCATCATCATCATAAAGCTTGCAGCTGCAAAGATGAAACTCCGAAAAGAGGGGAATCACACAGCCAAGAATAAGAAAAACAAAGTAACACATTTAATATCGGAAACCTGTAAGTGTTGAACACCAAGGAAAGCACCAATAGGGGATGCGCCCCAATTCCGATGACAAACGTTCATTATAAGACCTGGCTTACATAAATATTCAAGGATAAGCACGTCAAACTTCAATTACAAAATATGGAGCTTGCACATATATATGTTACTGAATAGAGATCTACTCACCTCTGGCACCATAAAACAAGACAATTGTCATTGGATATGTAACGTAGCTTTGTCAAGGGCGTCAACACACCATGCCATAATCCTACATGCACCTCACAGAGTACGTTGACAAATTTCACCCATTTACCAATACTGAGTAAGTGGAGAACATGCTTGTCATTGCCTTTGTCAATAATCACCCGTAAAATTGAACCTGTGGTCGGAAATGTACATAATAAACCTCTTGGCAAAGGTAAAGGTTCCATTTGCAAGGGTAGTGGACAATCCATTTCATTTTCCAGCCTGTGTTTCAAAACAGACAACATTAATAGCTTTATAATGAGAATATAATTAGCTCAGAACAGAAGCAAATTCCAAAGGCAAAAAGCATAATATTCTAGATGTAGAGGCAACCCTTAGGAATTAGGCTCACCACAGCAGTGGCAGTTTCACTTAGTAAAAAGAGGGGCTCAATTGACACCTTTTTTTTGGAATTTTCTAATATAAACATGTATATTTGTCTAAATTAATCCATGAAATTCAATTTATTTATATTTTTTACCCCTCCTTTTTCAGAAAATTATTTATCGACCCCAGAAAAAAATAATTCTAGACCCGCTACTTACCACAGCCGTGGAGAGCAGCTAAAGACAATTCGTAGATGATAACTCCTTAAGTTAATATATGCCTCAATTTAGATGATTCAAGTTTTTTTCAAGAATCAGTATCACAAAATCACAAAAATAGCGTTATAATCTTATGTCTTCTTCTAGTATCAGTGAGAAGAGAGAAGAAAGGAGAGAGCTGAATCTCTAATTGTATCTTTTGGCCATTAATTAAAATGGATCCTGGTTTACGATTTCCATTGATTATAACAACTTCAGTGATCTCACCAACGATTTTAACCATTTCGAAAAATTGCAATGTAGGTCCAATTGAACATGATTTGGGTAGTTGGACGTACAATCCAACTCACATTTCTGACAACCATGCCTCCAGCTATGTTGATGTGCTATCACAACCATTAAATTTTGCTCATGCCTCATGCATTTAAGTAAAGTACCACATCAATTTCTATAGGCATGTCTTTAACCTTATTAGCATCCTAAGATATTTTCATTCTCCTTCCCTCAAGGTGTTTAATTCAAATGCTCAACCTCCGCTTAAGTTTGCAACTAGAATCTGCACTAACCAAAATGTCATTTATACCCATGTGCTACTGTATACCAAAATATCGTCAAAAAACACCAGAACAAATTTTCTTAGGTAAGGCTGAAATACCACATCCATTGAGGCTTGAAATGTAGGTGCATTTGATAGACCAAACGGCATCACTAAAAATTCAAAGTGGCCGTGATGCGTCCGGAAAGCAGTTTTCTCAATATACGGACCATACATCTGAACCTTATGGTATCCAGAACGTAAAACCAATTTCGTAAAATATTTTGCACATAATATTCCTCCAGTAGCTCATCAATCACTGAGATAGGGAATTTGTCTTTCACTGTCTTAGCATTCAGCTCCCTATAATCAACACAGATTCCAGGAGCCCTTTGCCTCTGGAACAAGGAGAGCCGGTGAGAGAAAGAAGATTGGCTGGGTCAGATTAAGCCTTGTTGCAGCATAGTAGAACACTGTTGTTCAATTTCATTTTTTTTAGGTGTGAGGATAACAGCAAGGGCACGCAACAACAGGTCCAGCACTATATCCCAAAGGAATACCAACTACTAAATATGTCACAACCCTTGGTGGACGTGACTAGTGCCTTGGAGATGACCTAGTCTTGCTTTTCTTGTATTCCCCATGTCTGAATCTCATCTAAACTTGAATGCTAGAATCTGGATTAGCATCAATTGAACTACAAATTTGTGAATATCCGTAATCAAGCCCCTTTGATAAGCCTTATGGGCATCGTGCCCCACATATTCCTCCTATGGGAAACCTCACATAAGGAGTCATGCACACTATGGGCATCTGAGCAATTTCTTCGACATTCTAACACCTAACAAATCATTGTAGTTGTACGCTAGCAATGCCAAATTTTTTGTAATTGGCCTTCCTTCAACACACAATTGCACAACTATAAAACCATGTCACTATCAGACAATGAAATTGTCACATTGATGCCAATGTTAAACAAAAACTATCACATGATAGTTCATAGAAACTCACTTTGTGTCAATGTTGAGCGGTGGGCAATCAGTCCCATCCCAAACAAAGGCCATCCACACTTGCTCAGAAACCTCACTTACATGAAGGACCTTAATATGATGGAACATTAAAAGATGAATTTATCAATATTTGAAGACATCAAATGGTTTATAATATAATAGTACCATTTTATAGTGGACATCAATGAGTTCCAAGATCAACCTCAACGAAAAGGGATGTATGAGTATGTTTATCTCACCTTGCAAAGCAAATTAGCTCTTTCTCCTTCTTTCATCTCTCTTAAAAACGTAAAGCTATTTGGACCTACAACGTAAATTTAACAAGATAAAGGAACATTCTCAAATATAATAGGTAATACAAGGCTATACAATTTTGAGAATTCAATCTTCACCGACCACAATTAATACCAAAAAAAAATCAAGATTACCTACAGAAAATTTTGTACATAAATTCTAAAATTTTGTAGGTAATTAAGATTACTTACAGAATAACGACATAATTCTCGTCACTAATTTTTTCCAACCAATAATTATTTTGTCGATAAATCATTTTTTTCCGTTAAATTTGAATTCAAATTGCTTGTTAATTTTTCCAGTAATATTCAATTAGTAATCTATCCATACTTTGCAAAAAATGCTCACTATTATTTATTGTTATCTTTCAAAATTAAATTATTTGGTCACAATTTGTCAGAAGCACTAAGTGATATTGACAAAGTTGCAATTTTTAATTTCTTACTTTCAATTAACATGCTAATTGCATTTTATTAATTATACTATGAGAAAATTAATAAAAAAAGCACAAATACGAAAAAGAAAAAAAAAAAGATCGAGATGGAGATGGAGAATAAGCAAAAAGAACAAAAGATGAGGGAAAAAAAAAAAGGAAGAGAAGAAAAGAAATGAAACGAAACAAAGGTGATAAGACAAACCAAAAAGGAGGAGACAAAGGATAAGAAAAGGAAGAGCAAGATGATGTTGAAGAAGAAAGAAAAAGAAAAGGAACGAGAGAGAGAAAAGAAAGAATAAAAAACGAGATGATGAAGAAGAAAGAAAAGAAAAGAGCAAGAAAGAAGGAAGAGGAAAAAAAAGGCATGAGAAGCGATGAAAAAAAATGAATGGGAAGTAAAGTGAGGAAAAACCAAAGGATTGGTGGTTACAAACAGAACTTTTGCCGCTAAATATTGTTTTAAACCCACCCACACCCCAACCCCCCCCCCCCCCCCCCCCCAAAATTTATTCAGCGTTTTAAATGTTTTTCGAAATCAGCCGACAGTTTGTTAGTAATTGGCAGTAAATACCAACAGATTAACTATAGAAAATCTTGTTGCTAATTAATCCATAATTCGTCACTAAATCTTGTCATTTTGCCCCTATTTATGCCACCTAGAATTCAATTTTTTTATAAAATCATTGATAATCAGTCAATAAATTCTCAAACTACACGTGAATTTATGACGAGCTTTTTACTCGCCATATAAACTCACTGGTAGAATCTATTGATAATTTGTTGGTAATCTGTTCATAATTAGTCGACTAAAATTATATAACCTTCTTTACTTTTGAAATTAAATTGGTAAATCATTGTTAATTTATCGGTAATTACCAACAATATTTATAAGTCAGCGCCTAAAATTATATAAATTTCTTAAATTTTGAAATTAGATTGGTAAATAATTGTTAATCTGTCGGTAATTACCAACAAAATCTGTCCATAAAATTTGTAACTAAATGCTGATTTTTTTGTAGTGAATGGATTATACCATTATTTTGTCAAAAACTTGCAACTCAACCTCGGAATGTTAAAAGCATGATTTGAAACTCAACCAAAAGGGAAATGGAATATATATCAAAGGAAAAGGTAAAGGGAATAAGAATTCAACATGTCCAACAGGTTTTGAAATTAATTTGTAGGCTCACACCAACTTTTGAATTTATATTTAACAACTGAAGGATAGAGAATGTTTGAAGCTTTTGCTTGATTATTTCCTCAAGCACAATGCTTCAAATTAGAATCAAAATAACAAAAAACATTCACTCAACTAGCTAATTACAAACCCTAATCACAACTATAATTATAGAATATTTACAACTTACAAGATATTCTTACAACAACAAATGTACGACTACTTTAGTCTAATACGAAAAAATTGAACTTGATTTTCCCATCGCTTCTAGTAATATTTTACATTTTGGTCTGTAATGAAATATACTATATAAGATTTACTAATTCTAGATGACTTTATAAATTCAGAATATTATTTATATTGTTTCATTTGACGAAATTTAATCAATCTTGATCATAATTTTTTATACGAGTTCCAATTTGATGCAAATTCATAACTTGATGGAGAATAAAAATTCAAGAAGATTCAAATACAAAGATGTAAAACCTTAGAATGGCCCACACTTAATATAAGATTTATTGAGGGAAAAGTTGAAGTAATTCATAGCCTTTTTAGAGTCTTGTTTATACATCTATTTGCATAAATTAGCTAGTAGTCCATTAGTTTAGGTCTAAGGGGTAATTTGTAATTTTTGACTTTGTGGGGAAATCTATCTCAATTTCTTAGGAGTCCTTATACTTCTTTTAATTTTGAACCTTGTTGAGTTGGGATAAGACAATTCCTTCTATTACTTTGAGAGTCCACATCCTTCCAAGGATGTAGACTAGTAATGGAGTTCTTTATTCAAGGAATTAACAATTGTCTAAGAATATTATTAATCCACAATTGCAATCTTTCAATTTGATTTTGTTAATCAATAAAACAGGTTTATGCTACTTCAAGTTGCATGTTGATTCTGATGCCTAAAAACACCCAATATGAAAAGCCTAAACAGCTTTTTTATTTCACTATTAACACATTATTATTATTCAAGTCACTAACTATGGATACAGTTCAGTGTTCACAGTGCTTTCTCCATAAACAACCACTTTTGGCGTTCTATTTGTCTCTTAGCCTATCCCTTGTAAACTCCAATCATTCAACTAAACATTCACCCATTCCCAACTTCACACATAAACTCAAACTTCAACCTTAATAACCAGCCCTCCAAACTGTCCTGAGTCATAATTTGAATATTATGAATTGGAATGGGAACTTATACTGTATGTTTTACACTATTTTTTTTAATTAAAATTAAAGATAAAAAACTCAATGCACAGTCTCTAGACATTTGAGCACAATTTAAAGGGTTCCATTTCTTATAGCATTTTTCACTTCACTTGGTTTTTATTGATTAACCATTTTAAAATACATTCCAATGCATGGCTCATTGATTAATTTTCTTCATTGTAAATGCCAATATATTACAACTAATAAATATCTACTTTACTCAACAATTACCAAGAGAATTGCAAAATAAAGTAATCTTCTACTACAGCTCTCACAAAAAAAAAAAGAAAAAAGAAAGAAAGAAAGAATAAGAAGCAATGATTTGCATGTGGAGAAAATTTCATAAGAAAGTGAATGAGAAAAGTTGAGTAAGTATGGAATGCATAAGAAAAGTTGCTTCTCTAATGAAGAAGAATGTGGAAACATTTACTTGAATATTACTCAATTTAATTTTGTTTGGTTTTTAATCTATTAAATAGAAGAGAATATTAGCCAAAAATAAAGTACAAGCAAGACAGTCCACACCAATTGAACCGGCTGATGAACTATTGGGTATATGAATATTAACCAATGTAGTTCTCTTGTGGTTCCTTCCCTTTTGTAAGTTTGTAAAGATTTCAACAAAAATCACTTCCTACTTTCGTTTCCTGTGAAAGTAACTTGATGCATGTTTACTTCTAAGAACTTCTCGAATTTCCTAAGATGAATTTAAGCAACAAGAAGCATCAGAGCAAACATGCTTATTGATTGAGAATAAAAATTTTTGTCAGAAAATAAAGGTTTTTCCATTACAGCGTCTCTGTTGAGCAATTTTTTCTTCAAGCTTCATATGGCCCAAACAATAGAAAATGAGGGAACTTATTCCGAAAAATCTTTTGCACAAAATAGATGCCAGCTAAATTTCAAGCCATTTTATTCAGAACACCATTCATCCAAAAAATTGATATCAAAAGCATTTCATGCCAATGAAAATCGAAGTGCTACTGAACTGCTCTTGACAAACAATAAGACAAGAGCCAGTGTTTATTAACCTCCAAGTTAAAAATATTATCATACCTTCATCAAGATGGACATCAGGCAACCATTTTCTCAAGCTGGCTATGAACTTTGAGTCCCGGACTCTAGGGTGATATTTTGATGAATACTGATAAGGAAGAAAGTCTGGACCATCTTTTCCCTCATACAAAGCAAAAGAAGAGAATATCTTGTTGAAAACAGCATTTACTTCTCCATGATGGATCTTCATCTGCAAACACACATAGATACTTCACTTTTGGAATACTTGAATTCATTGATGCTTCGTCACCTAAATATTCATACAAAATAAAAATTTCTTTGTCAAGCAAAGGATGTCCTTATGGGTTGAGTTCTAGCTATTGAAATAGTAAATTTTATAAAAGATCAAAAAGAAATTATACATTTACACCAAAATCTAACCAAAGTCATGGGATAAGCTACAAACACGCTTCATTTGAGAGGCAAAACAAACAGCATTTCAATCTTACTGGAAAATCTTTCCAGGAAGATCTCTTTACCGTTCCACACAGATAACAAGTTAGAGCACCTAACACAGAAAATCACCCACATTCCCTGCATGTCAAATGACTATCTTGAGAAGTAAAAGAACATTCATACTCTCATTAAATTTCACCCGCAGAGAAGTATTATTGGAGCCCAAAACTTGTTATTCCAACCAAAAGCAAGTAGGCAGTATATCTATATAAAAAAATAGAATTGCCTTTGCCCATGAAAAAACAAGCATGAAGGAAAGAAAATTTCCAAGGAAATAGAATTATTACCACAACACGAGAAAGCTGAATTATATCTCCAAGAGAGGAAATACGAGGGAGTTCTTCCATACTTGACGCGAAAACATTAACTGATAAACCAGGTTTTGGGTATGATTCATCAATTATTTTCAGTGTACAGCACCAATCTGAAAAATTAATTGGAAAATTGCTAATAAATTATTTCCAAGCAAACTTCAAACAAGACATAACTCAAAATTTATTGAAAAAGAAGAAAAAAAGAGAAGTCTGGCTCAGAATTAACACCTTTAACCAGAAGGTTCATCAATCTACTACCAAAACCAACTAAAGCAAATTAGTGGTAGCAGCCGTAAGTCCGGCCTTTTTTGTCATCATAGCCAGTTCAAGTAACCATTTTTTAGCTTGACTAAGGAATAAAAATTGAAAAGAGAAATTACCGGTGCCCCTGGTTTTTTTAGGTAAACCAAACTCGAGAATGGCGCCGATGAGGCTGACTTTCTGGTTAATGGAAGCAATTGCATCTCTTATTTGAAGAAACTTGTACTCGTCTCTGTACTCCATTTCTTTCTCTGTCGGCTTAAAACCCTCTGTTTAGTTAGGGCATAAATAACTGTGTCGTTACTAACCTAAAAGCCCCTTGTTCAGTTCAGTTACCTGGGAAACAAATGGCCTCTTCTCTTTAGTTTAAACAAGCAACTCTACCCGCGCTACGTTGCCGACCTATATCCGCACTAGGTTGCTGACTTGCTATTGTATTTTTATTTATTTAATTTTTAATTTTATTGATATTTTTTAAAAAATATTTTATTCATATAAAATTATCATTTATTTTATTAATAAAAAATTTATTCCATCAATACATGTAAAATCATATTTTGAATAATATTTAAAATAATTTTATAATTGTATTAGGTTATTATGCTCTCAAATTTATTTATATTTTAATATTAAAGATTTTTTAAGAAAAATGTAAAATTCACACTTATTTTTATTATCATTTTTTGCTATGAAAAAATATCAAATCCACAAAAAAATTAATTTTTTTATTTCTCAACTTGTCAACTTTTATCTATCAAGTGATATAAATTTTTAATACTTTATCAATTACCTTCATAAATTGCTCATAAATCTTTTAGTTATAGTAAAAAATTACTTAAAAGTTAAAAAAATTAAAAATAGTCAATAGAACAATAATAATTTAAATTTTTTAAAAGTTTCATAGTTTTATACTTATTGAATACATGACAATATGTAATAAATAATATATTGCTTGAAAGGATTGCCATTTAAAAAAAAAAATCAGCTAAGTTAATTATAAATTAACTATGTCATAAATTATGAAATTAATTGTTTAAAAAATTCATTCATTTAATTTAATATTAGAAATTTATAATCTTATGTACTTTTAGATCCGTACGTAAAAGTGACCATTACATGCATAACCCTTAGTACAAGTATGTTGCAAGCAAGAAGCTACCTCTATAGAAGATAATCTACTAGTATTTTAAGCTATCTTTCAAGACTATTTATTTTATGTATCAGTGAAGTAACCTATATCAGGGGTATTGGATACGAAGGATAAAGAGTCTTATTGCTATTAGGAGCTTCCAGTCACTTTTGATCGTGTTGTAAAAAAAATAAAAAAAAACTATCCAAACTTACCAACAAGATGGCTTACGGGACTGGAATGTAGGATTACGGAATGTTTGTAGCGAGACCAGTAGAGCGAGCGGAATGAAATATAGCGAGTGTAATGTAGAAAGACTATAGCATAAAAGGCATAATACAAGGAGTGAGACTAAGCTTTGTTTATATAAATCAAAAAGGAAAATCAATTGCATAATATTCAAATAGTTAAATTTTAAGAATTGAGATACATAATTTATTCAAAAAGTACTAAAAAATGACTTATGAAAAAGATTTGACGGTAATTAATTGGACCAAAGAAATTAAATAAAATATACGTCAATATGGGAAAAAGACATACTAAATAGGTCATCTTTGGTCCACGAGAAAGATAAATATATGCATATTAATGTCCAAAATTCATTTATAGAGATAGTATAGTCAAAACAAAAGCGTATAGGAATAGTATGAAAAATGATATGGTTTTTATGGAAAAACACTATTCATGTGAATAATGTTTTTGGGTTTGATTTTAGTATATATATAATAGAGGTCACATTACCATTCAATCCCCTCAAATTTTTATTTAATCAACAAGTTCATCACTCATAATTTTTTGTTTTTTTGCCATCAGTTTCTTGTAATTAATTTTATAATTATTTGCTGTGAGACAAAATTCTATATTTACGTCTTTTTTCTTGGATTTGGCGTGTGGAGGGTCCTACTAAACTGAGACACTTTATTTAGTTAGTGTCTCATAATGGACTCATTACTAATAATTTACGTTTTACTTATGGTTTGGCTACTTCTGCTGTGTGTGGTCATTATAATGCTAGTAATGAGTCTTTGTTGCATTTGTTGCGTGATTGGCCTCATATTCGTGATGCATGATTACAATGGGTTATTTCACCTGATTTTTTTATTATGAAGGATGTTGTTTTATGGATTTTGTCTAATTTGCATGCGACTAAGTCAAGGCCTTATAATTCTTTATGGAAGCATTGGTTCTTAGTGGCGATTTGGTGGGCTTGGAAAGCGAGAAATTTGGTGGCCTTATAACGTCTCTTTCTCAATTGACTAGTTGCATTCTAAAAGTTTCCCTAGATATCTCGTTATCAGCTGCTTTTGGTGTGGGGATAGTGAAGCGACCTGTTTATGTTGTCTGGGTTCCCCCTCCTGAGGATTGGGTGAAGCTTGATTATGATAGGAGTAGTTTATAAAATTCGGGTTTAACCAGTGCAGGTGCTTTGTTGCTAGATCATTTGGGTCAGTGGCTTGGGGGTTTGCTATGAAAGTGGGTCTGAAAAATATTCTAGTGGGTGAGTTTTTTGCTATAAGGGCTAGGCTATTGTGTGCTTGGGAGAGATTTCTGATTCCTTGTGGTGGAATCGGATAGCTAGGAAGCGGTTCGACTTATTGATTCTTTTATGGTTCAGTCACACCCTTTAGTAGCTGTGATTTTGGATATCAAGGACTTATTGGCTAGGGACTGAAAGTGTGTGGTTCGTCATGTTTATTGTGAGGGTAATTTTACAGCTGATCATTTGGCAAAGTTGTTTGAGACATTCACTCTCTTCGTCGTGGGTGTTTTGGGATTCTACTCTAGTCTCTTTAGCTCTGATTTTATGGGTTGCTGCTCTGGGAGTTAACTTTTTGAGATGGTATCTATTTCCATTCTTATTTTTACCAAAAAAAGATTCTATATTTACAATTTTTCATAGTCCAAACGCCACTTATTATTATTTATAACCAAATGTATAGAAACAATAAAATAAATGATTGAAAGGCACAAAACTCATGAAGCTTACTCATCTTTTATTGCAAGTTCATGTCTCTTCTTTTGGTCGACTTCAACAAGTAACGTTAATCGAAAAATCTACATGACAGGAGTCCTAAAATAATGTTAAAAGTGGGACCCATACAGGAGTGAAATACAATTACAAGGTAGATGTATATGTATTTGGGAAAATACATAAAGGGTAAATGCGTAAATTCAATATATGTACTTGTGGGGTTTTAATTGAACATTGCACAATAGGTTAGATGATGGAACTAAGAGAAATATCCACAAACAGTAGATGGTAGGTGAGCAATAGAAGGGCTGCGACAGATGAAAGTGGAGAGTTGACTGTGCATATCATTACTTTGTCGAAGTGGCCGAAGGATGTTCGACAACTGAGGTTCAGTGATTATCGGACATGCTGAAGCCAAGTTGAGCTGTCGTTGGAACACAATAAAGTTCGAAGCGGTAAGAAAGGCTAAGCCAAATGCAACGCTACGGTAGGCAGGTAAGTAAGCAGTATCTCTTTTCGATGTAGGGTTCTTCAATTTGCATAATATACGTATAGTATTTAGATCCAGTGTATGTGGAAGTGCAGACGGCAATAAGAAATGAAAAATTAGAAATAACAGTGGTGTTTGTTAAATCATTAATCTAATGATAAGTCGATAGTGAATAGTTGTAGTGAAAGTTGAAGAGTGTTGTTGTAAATTGTGTGAGTTGGAATTTAAAGAAGTAGAGATATTGAGTGGAAGATGGTTAGCTGTATCGACTTCAGTTGTAGATACGATAATATAATTTGTAAATGTTTAATAACCTGATAAGTGGATGTTTGCATAGATTGGCTAGGTAATAGGTACAAAACATGGTAGAGTGTAATGATAATTGAGTTACAGATTGAATAGAGTGAAGTTGGTAGAGAAACAATTGTATAAGTGAGTAAAGGGAAGTGAGCAAAGGGTAAAAAAATTGGCCATATAATGAAGAACATCATAAAGTCTGATCTAATAGAAATTTTTATGGGTTGCTTTATGTATGTGGCAGAGTCCCAATGTACGATGTCGGCCTAAGGCACTCCGAGCAATGGTGAAGACTTTGACGAATGAGCAGAAGGGGTGGGTAGTGGAGATGGGATTTGGGGAGCTGTTAAATATACCTGACATGAAAGTGGATAGGAAGTTGTGCTATTGGTTGTGCGAAAGATTCAACATTGACAAACTTTGCTTAGAGCTGAGGCACAGTGTTACAGTGCGATTATTTTTGAACCAAGTGGGGTGAGTTTTAGGCATCCCGTCATCGAGGAATGGGGCTTCGGTATCGAAGGATGTTGGAGAAGAGAAAGTGAATAGATTTGCTTGTCAGTATAACGATTCAAAAGCTATTGTTGAGGCAGAGGTTATCGAGAGAATGAAGTCCTGTGAGCAAAAGTTGGATTTTCAACAAAAAAATTTATTGTTTGCCCTAGGCATATTTCTTTGTCCGACACAATGCAACCGGTTCAGTCCACAGTTAATGAAGGTTGTTGCAAGCATTGAATCTCCGAGTTTGTATAACTGGGGTGAATTCGTTCTAAAATGGTTGATGGGTTGTGTGGAACATTTTAAAGAATTGATTGTCAGGTGTGGATTTGCGTGCAGACTTGGTGGGTGTGTTCTCTTCTTACAAGTAGGTGATAGTATTAAAATGATAAGTATGCTTAAATGGATGTCTTGTAATTTAATAAAATGAAAATATAGAAGTGCAAGATATATCCTTGTATGAAAATTATGGCTATAGTGATGCAATGGGACAATTGACATCCGTTTGTAGATACTGTGTTTAGTGCACATATGTGGTGAGATGAATATGTTAGTGTGTGCAACTGGCATTGTAAAGAGACGACGAGGATAGTTTATATACAATATGAGATTAGAAAAATACTGAAATGAAGAAGTTGGGTTATATTAAATGTCTGAAAAAGCTGAAGAGGAGGAAACAGTTAGTGTTATAAGGGGTATTCATGGAAAAGTAATAAACTTATGAATGGAGCCATGTTGGAAAATATAGCATTGGGAAGGTAGACAGTGAATTTTTCTTGAAATGATGGTAGAATATGTTGTAACGCTTGTCATATTGTTTGTATTATAGATAATATACTTAGACCATCTAGATCTAGGAAAAGCCATCAAGTGGGATGTGTATTTGAGGGTGTGTGCCTGGAACGAGACAGAAATACATCATGTTGTAGATTCAGACACGAGAATCGATAGTGGTTTCGACCGACGAGACGTAAGTATGGACACATAATGCAAATATATGGAAAGATATTGGTCTATTGTAATACTGAGTTTATTCATTTGCTTAGGTTTTGGCAATAAAATATGGAAAGCCCCACTGGAGGCAGACAAGCTAGAGTGGGAAAATGTTAGAGTGTGCAGAATGAAAGAGGTACAACCTAAGTGGAAGACATCTAGATGATATATAGCAATATATTGAATAATAAAGAATAAGATGCAGTAAATAACATTAAAAGCTAAGAGTACTAGATGTAAATGGGTATGGCTTAAAATAAAATAGTTTTAAGAGATCTATTGTATTAAAATGAATAGACATATGCATGATGAATGTGTACAATTGGGCACATGAAAAATTAGTTTTGTTATTTTACTTTGTTGCAGTGGCTAGAGCGGGCAATAGAAGCCATTAAAGGCCCGATAAATACTCCTAAAATGCAGTGGGGGCATTCACGCAAATATGATAATGATAGCACCGTTCTAAGGAGCAAGGACAATGAAAGTTTATGCCGGAGTGGGAAAAGTGTAGGGTAAGGGAGAGTGAACAATGCAAGTTAAGATGCCTTTTAGGTGCATGTTACAATTCACATGTTGAAGAGTTTTCACGCGAGCGTGATAAATACTATGTAGTACATTTACTGGGTAGTCATTTGTTGATATTTTGAATTTTTGCTTTTCGAGATACAGTTACATCGTCGTGATTTGTGATTGTGATGATGAAATGTTATTGTATGTTTCAGTCAAATACTGTTCTAGACTAAGCCTATATACATTGCAGGAATATGGTCGCGGAGTTGGATGTCCCAAAAGATTTAAGCGTGGATGCTGATGATGCATTGTACGAAGTGGAATCCACGTTAACCAGCATAGGGTGCACAACATTAGACCAGGCCATATTGAATTTCATATTGAAGCTTTGTACGAAACAAGATAATTTGTAAGCTAAAAGCACATACGTTATGTAAATGTAAAAATAAATAATGATGCGATGTATGAATCGGTGCAGCTTCATAATGTTTGAGTTAGATGGTATCCAGTTGACAAGGGGTGATCTGTCAAGTTTGCTGAATCCTAACTGCATAATATATAAATGGGTACTTTGGCAATGAGAAGTTTGTGTAGTGGATAGTTTGTGCTACAATAGATTGTAGCTTAAAACTTGCTTAAGAGTTGATGACTATGTTCACTATCTTGGTCACTCGATTGACCATAATTTGTCGTTTGTCAAGTAATATCAGCTACTGCACATGTGGTGATCACCGAATCGTGCCGAATCTCTAAATCGATATGCAATTGGACCAGAATTCTCTGTGCATGTGCATAACATTATAGATTTGTAAATAAAAAATGACTTCAATCATTGACCATTTATCAGTGAGGTAGTAATAAATAAACGAAAAAAATTATAGTGTACAATGATGTTTGGAAAGGGCTGCAATGTTATGAGTAATGAGAAGGTGCAACTGTGTGTAAATATTGCAAAGCGCATTAGATCAGATGAAATGTATGGTGCCAAGCTTGGATTCACTGATCTTATAAGTGACACACGTATAAAATTTTCAAATATTTTTTGTTCTTAGGGCACCATATGGCAAAATTAACGCCGTACTTTGTGTGACTATAGTGGTAATTTATGCCACCATATTCTGCATTATGGTATGTAGGTTTTTATTCCCATTGAGTATGGGAAGCGGTGCTTTTGTTTCTATCTTCAAATGCAGATGCAGAATGTTGTGGTACTTGATTCATTGGATGCGATGTCGCGCAAATTCACTCGGCCTGTTTTAGAAAGTTGGTAAGCATTCGTTGTGATTCCTTCTAGTAATGCTGTATGGGCTTATGGAATGTTAGGGCTGTCGACCATAGAATAAAGACAACACTTGTTTGACAATGGTCATTGTATATATTGACAGGTGGATGGTTATGTGTTAGTTTATGTAAATACTATGCAACATGAAAAAAGCTCACGATATCAAATATCATTTCAATATGGTCAGGTACCTAGAATCAGGACAATTTTCCAATTAGCTGGACTTGAAATTGTAAAGGACATTAGTTCTTGGACATTGGTAGACGGAAAGGTGACAAGGCATACTGAAGTGTGAGTACTGATATGCAGCTCGAATTTTGCACCATGTTCTGTTATGTAAATATGGTATGCAATGCGAATTGATTTAACAGCTAATGTTGTATATAGTGTTATTATCATATAATTTGAAAGATGATGCTTTAGTGCAGGGCATCATGTGGTGTCATTGTCATTTTGGCTATGTCATCATGGGAGACGGTCAACTAGCATCGATTGATGAACGATGTAAGTATGAAAATGGTTTTATAATCTTAAACTGCCTCTTAGAGGTAAAGAATAATTTAAGAATCCAATGGTAGTGATTTAATCTTTTTGCATATGTATCGTGGAATTCCAAAAACATAGTTAATCGTTAAGCAACCTATGCAAGAAGACATTGACACATCTCGCAAGAAGATGATAATTGACTGACTTACGACAGACTTCAACGCCACTTGTGAAACGGTGCTTTCCCGAATTAGAGATGGCGTTTGTATGTCAAATATGCAAGTGGGATGAGTTCAAAGGACTGGTATAAAATCTCCACACAATTCACCACTTTCTGAACCATGATTAGTTTGAAACTAATGGAGTTAGTTGTTTAATTACACGGCGGACAGTGAGATGTGTTACGAATTGTGTCCCTATTTGAAACAGTGCTGTTATGGTAGACGTGTTTTTTTCATATACATGTAATGTTGTATGATTCTATTTCAATAATCTAGAAGATGTTGTATTTGTTTGGTTTAGGGTTAATCGATGACCAGCTCCCACTCCTAATACAACAAATACCAAATAATGTGGAGACAAGAAATAATAATTTCGATAAATGTTTATCTTTTTCTTGTATCACAAATGTATTGGAACAGTTATTAGTTCGGTGGGTTTTAAAATAGATTTATTTCTGGGCATTATTGTGGTTGTTAATAGGGTTATTGTGGGATGAATTTTTTACTGGTCCTTAACTTACTGACTAGCATGTATGTATGAAACTTGACTTTTTCCAAAATGATTAAAACCTAAAAGAAAGATCATAATATTACAAATGATGGGAAAATAGCAAAGTATTTCTTTACATTGACAGTGCCAAAATTGATTGTCATACAATTGTAAAAAATAAGATTCACTTGTAGGAATATTCGTAGAATTATAAATATCCATCAGGGCTTAAATGTCATAGTGCACCCAGTGCTGCAAGGGTTATAAACAAACTGTGCATCTGCATCCAAGGGAAAAAAAAAAAAAAACCATGTCCTCGTCCGAGCTAGATATTTGTATTACTTTACTGTACTCAATCTTGCTATTTTTACTGAACTTCCACAAATTTTGAAGCTACCTCCTCTTCGTCACCCTTTGGATCCATGTAGTGACATCTGCCACAATGTCATTGCGCAACACGTTGGATTCGTGCAATAGAATCCAATTTACAATCTCCTGGCATATATTTGAGGGAAGCCTCGCTTGACCCCCCTACAGAAGTGTAGTTGTATGTGTCAGTTCCTAACCCTCGTTAAAAAATTAAATCCATGTACAAATAGGGGTAAAAAAGGTTTTCTGAAATGTAGTAATGAAAAAATTCCATATACATAATGTCGAAAGACACATACCTGGCACTGAATTAAGTCCATTCGATCACGCATGTGTAGTACGACATGAATGCCACAATCAACCTACATTGGTTTTGATATGGAAAGTAAGACATTTGAAGTAGGTCCTCTTTTGATTTCATATAAACATCAATACTACATATTTGGGATATTAGGATACGTGCTAACTTACCCATTCTGTTGCTGTGGAGCGTACCCAATCATCACATCAAAGGATTGGAATTTGAAGTCAGTAACATGAATCGATCCAGATTTTTAATAGTTGTCACAAAGTCAGTCCATGAAATACGCCTGCCAATGCACAAAGAAAACATATAATTGTTTAACAACATTAATTACATTTGCATCTTTTCAGTGCTTTAATTCACTAAAATGTTGCACATCATTATCTCATACAGAAGAGCATTATGCAATATTTAAAAACAATTACAAACTTCATGATTTCATTGGTTCGCCTTGAGTCACTTTCTTGGAGACATGCACTATCCACGTATACTACAGTCTTGCTAATAACATCAAAGATGTATAAATACCAATGTCAGTGTTTCGAATCGTACATGGGGACATAAATCTGCAAATTGGTTGACATTATCAGTAAGTGCCAGGGTACACTAATCTGAAGCGTGCCGAAATGTGCAGTGTAAAACAACCCAGGCTTTAGACAACATTTTTGTTAATAATACAATGAATATACAATTGTTTTCATCTCACCCTCTCATCCGTGCGCATGTCTCCAATGTATGGTTGGGCCCCGGCGTACGCTTTTCGGAATTCTTCTAGTGTGGGCACATGTGGCTGGAGTGCATAAGCTGTAATGATAAGAAACAATTGGTAAAATTATGCACGTTGTTACCTAATATTACAAATGTTATGCGCTTGTAAGATATTAAATAGAGACAAAATAATCATGCAATTTTTCACTAAGAAATGGTATGGCATATAGTAATTCGTCATCATTCCATCCTTTATTATTTGCTCGGAGCACAATAAATCCGCAACGATTGATATAATCTGTGAATGCCGGACATGTAGATTTGGTTAATGAAACATACAATTACATTAATCCAATTTTCTATCATTCCATCATATAGGCAGTCAGTTCAAAGCTTAGAAGAGACCAGTGTCGTGGCCTCATTGACATGAAACTGGTCTTGGTTGCAAACTCCTTCCGTCCTTGATATAAAATTTCTCTGACAAGGCCACATGCATAACGCAGGAGTTAGGACATACAACATTTACAATCACATATGATATGCACTAACTTATTGCACACAAAACGGAGATAAAATACAAATGTCTTGTTAAATTTTATACCTAACTGCTGTGTCCCCGCTGAAGACAAATGCAGCAACCTTGCTCATCATATCTCCCATGTTCACACTGGTATTCAATTCTTCGTTGGCGCTATGCACCTACCGATAAGCATGTGAGACGATATATGTTAGACAGAAAACACATGCCTATTACCCTATATTATGGGGTTCTCTGTGTTCCACGAAACACATAATTACATAACACGCGCAGTAACGAAAAAAATTGCTTACCCAGCCAATATGTGCATTTTTTAAAGAACATATTTTGCAAATCATATGTCTTCAACAGTATTTCATCAATATGTATTGTACATATGTTGAATGCAAAGCTTACCGGTACGCTCACTCCACGTGCCCTAGTGTGACAGTGAGGTCATTCCTACTGCTGCTCAACGGATGTTTCTTTACGTGAATGGCGATGCATAACCGGATTTGCAACTTTCTTATGTGTTGCTCTATGGGCATGCTGCTGTGATTGCCCACACCTCGCTCGCCCAAATTATGTCTGTCATTGCCAGAATTGTCATCTGCTAAACCATCTCTTGGAGTAGCCCTTAACCCAATACATATCTGGCCTGAAAGCATCAACTGGCTGGTTTTTTGCTCAGGTATGATAGCACCAGACACGCCCTGTATAGAGGCATCGATTTCACATGCAGTCATGCTATGTGTCAGACGACGAGGCATTTGCTCTGACCTTACATTGCTGCCTTCCACCTCGATGCGTACATGTTTGCTTCCCCTCCTATTCTGTGATGCGATGAAGGTTTTTTGTCACTGTGTTCTTCTTCCGTCAATACTTTTTTTGATTCCTTTGACACGGGCAACTGGAGGCGTAGAACTGCAGCGAACTTGACTTTTTGAAAAATTTGGGTCCTCAAAAGGCTTGCACTATGCTTGGTCATACATCTTCCTTATCAGTTCCTGCCTATCTACAACATACTGACTTAGTTCCCTAATTTCATTTGCCTGTGCTTCCAGGGCTGTGAACACTTTTTCTTTAAAGGCCAACAAATCCCGCCTTAGGCAATCCGCCTCGTTCCTCTCCCCTTGCTGTGTGACCTACAGATTCAGCCAATTCAATGTTATTAGACCACATTTTGTATTTTACTAGCATGACTAATAAGTACGCAGTTTAATTTAATTGTAAATGACAGAATAGAACAGATTAGTGTAACTTACAAAAGGGGCCTGGGATCCACTGCTCATCATCAACACAATGACCTAAGATGAAAAGCAGAGCCACTTTTTTTCGTCATCCATCTGTTAACAAATAAAAAAACCCCAAAAACAACAACAATCCTAGATATAACCTAGACATTAAAAATATAACGTAACCCGCTCCTGAACTTGATAAAGTAAAAAGCTCACATCACAAATAATTTAGGTTCTATTTACTGAACGTACCCGCGTGCTGCTCAGTCCGCCTAATTTGTTCATTTTGATTAGTACCTCACGTATTTGATTATCATCCCAGTACTTCATTGTGGGACTTTCATGTCCGCTTACACTTGTTATCAGCAAACCAATGTCAATATGTTCCAAATATAATGCCTATTAAAAAATAAGCATTTGTAACATTAATATGCAAATATTAATGCGTACCTTGTATTGATAAATGTTAGTATTTTATTATGTTTCTATTTGTTTGTTAATTTTTTTTTCTTATATGCAATATACATATCGACGTACCGTATACATGTCTTGTTTGAATCATTCATCTATTCAGATACTTACCTATAAGATTAGTATGCAACCACTGATCCAGGACTTCGTTCCTATTTGAGTACTTGCAAGCCTAAAATTTTTTATGCCATTGACTAAGCCCAGAAACGCATACTTCACCCAATTATACGATCGACATTGATCGATACAATCCAACAAGCACATGTGCGAGTCAGCTACTAATGTATTCTTCTGTGGCATAATGAAGACACTCAATGCATAAAGAAAAAACTTTGCACGAAACTCAATGCTGGCTTCTAGTTCCATGCATTCATTGCACAAGTCAATGGCACGTATCGCGCCATGGGGTAGGTTGTACATGCTCCGTATTGTAGGATCCAGCTGACCCTTTAATATGGGAACATCTTTGCCTTCCCCTGGGAAACCAAGTATACGAGCCACTTGCTTGACGTCCAATGGAATGTTTCGTCCATGGACATTCAGTTCAAGCTTCTCCAGGTTAAATCGTGCAACAAGGTTTGCGATGAAGTTGATTCTCAGTTTCTGCACTGGTGCTGCCAAAAGACCACCAAAACCCATGGACTGAACAATTAAGTTTTTTTCATCATCAAATGATTTCATGAGCAATGCGAATTTCTGAACTGCACACCTGGTATTGAATGACGACGCGGACTCGGTTTCTGTAACCCAATTCAAAATTAGTACATATCGAAATTAAATGATAAGAAAAAAGGACCAACACAATTACAAACTGAAGAATTCGCCTACTGGTATTTCACATCCCATATTATGCAAACAGTTATTGTATGCATTGTGTGACACATACTGTCGACGTGCACATTATGATATTGTTCATCTTCGTGACGACATGAAAATGCATGAATGATTAATTGACAATATTAATTACCTTATAATCACCATGGCCATTGTTGAATACAATAGTCACACAAGTAACCAATTCATATATTCCATTTCGGACTGGAAAAATAAAAAAAATCGTTACTATAAGTAATTTTATGCCCACCCAAAACATCAAACACAATGTCGTGCTGTCCGTGCATATTCACTATGCATGTGAACACGAGTTGGTATGCAACATAGTTGCACAGACGAACAAAAAAGAGAAATTAAAGAAATAGCCATATATATATCCCACTCTGTCACGTAAATCAGAGAACTAACTCGAAACATTTGACGTCGACATCTTTATGCTATCTAACTTCAGCATGAACGATATAGGGGCGTTTGCGGTGCACTAGTCAGTGTATTGCAAGACCATTGCCTTCGGTTCGATATTTTTGTTCGAATAATAACTAGTAACCACCACAGCCAACCAGACAGACTTGCAGATTACCTATTCAGTTTAATTACGTCGATTAACATGAACAAACAGTCCTTTTCAGACATTTTTTTAAATATACATTCCGAACGAACAATATTAGCACTACGAATCATTTGACGATAATTTATTACAACCAGGTACATCTTCAGACGTTATTTGTCTCCTTCCACTAGTTTCAAATAGTTTGTAGAGTTATCAGCCATGACAATTTGGAAAAAATAGGCAAGTAAATACCTATGGATGCTTATTTAATTGAAATTGATGATGGCAGCAAAACTTCACACAAAAGAATCAGTCCGTAGGATCTTGTGGAGGATGGTGCTGTAGCATCTGAATCAACGCCTGGAGTTGACTGTTGATTCCTTGATATTGAGTTTGCATCATGTCCAGTCGTGATTCGATTCTGCCGTGCATTACCTCCATCGATGAAAACTTGTCAAAAATCATAGTTTCTATCCCATTGAACTGAGCATCCATCATGTCCATTCTAGACATTAAACATGTGAGGACTTCTTCATTGGACATGTTTGACTGCCGCTGAAAAGAGGGTACTAATCCAAAAGTAGCAGCACCAGTATACGTTTCATAAGTAGGAGGTTGATCCTCCTCAATGTTAGTTGGGTCTTCCTCATCTCCATTGTGTGTAGCAGGCCTCTCTTCATGGGCTCCCACAATGCGATTTGTATCCCCTATTCTCTCTACAAGCTTCATATGCAACATGACATCTAAATCAAACCTAGTTCCTTTCCCACCTCCTACAATGTCATAAACAGTCGAGTAGGGTTCCATGCACGTAGGTATATAGCAATGCCAGTTACAAAGCATCCCATAATTATAGCCCCTTTATCTGCCCTTGCAATTCTAGCCCATCGTTGGCATAACCGAAAACCCACATTAAGAAAAATCTCTTAATCTATAGCCCAGATAAAATACAACTCATTGAATCCCAACACTCCATCATTCTCACTTCTACCGAAGATGGTGTTAGCCAAGAACTTGTGAATGTATCGATACGCTGGGTTACGTAAATGGGAAGCCTTTGATACCCTAGGTTTGTAATTATCTTGCCCAGTTAGTTCCGTCCATGTAATACGATCACGAAAATCTTTGGGTATTTATCTGATGGCGTTCTCAGTTGGGAATCCAAATATGTGGCTAACCTCATTCACTTGAAGTTCATAGTTTCTCCCAAAAAGTCTAAACTTAATATTACTAGGTTACCCTTCATCCCATGGAAGAATAGTAGAAGAATAAGAACTCAAAAATTCTAAAGTCAAGGGGGCATAAACAAAATCTTTCATAGAAATAAATTTCTCCCACCCAATCCTTTTAAGAGGCTCTGTAACAACATTCGTAAGATTAACCTTGTCTAAAGCTTGCTCATCGATTAAGTGATTTGGGAGAATAGGGCAATTAGAGAGTTTATTATACCTTTCTTGTTGCTCGCTTGATCCAAACTTGAATAGTGGAGGGGGTGGTCCTGTGGGTAGAGGTGGTGATGGTGGAGTAGAAGTTGGTGTGCGACGAACCCTCGCGACCAATGACGCAGTAGATCTACTTCTCTTGTATCTTGGTGGCATGGTGGGAAAAGTAAGAGAGAGGTTTAGCGTAGTGGTGGTGGAGAAAGGAGAAGATTAGAGGTTGGAGAGTGTCTTCTTAGAATTGGTGTGCTGTTTGTGTGTGATAGAAAGGTTTTAGCGATTTTAGGTGGTTTATAAAAAAGATGGTTAGGGTTTGTGCAGCAACCAAAACGTGAACAAAGCAATTAAATGGACTAGCACGGGCATGTTGGCTGGCACACCATCAAGCATGCCAGACGCTGACTTACCCTACCAGTCCAGATGGGACTAGCACGGGCATGTTAGATGGCATGCCAGACACTGACTTCCCTTTACCGGTCCATATGTGCCTGGCACGGGTGTGTTGGCTGGCATGCCATCAGGTGTGCCAGACACTGACTTTCCTCTATCAATCCATATTGGATTGGCACGGGCGTGTTGGCTGGCGTGGGCGTGCCAGACATTGACTTCCCGCTGCTAATCCATATTGGACTAGCATGGGCGTATTGGCTGGCACGCCATCAGGCGTGCCAGACACTGACTTCCCACTGCCAGTCCCATATGGACTGGCACGGGCATGTTGGCTGGCATGCCCCAGAATCTGATGGGCTCGAACGGGCATGTTGGCTTGCATACCTTAAGGCGTGCCAGCCACTGACTTATCGCCTTAGAACCTCATTGCATGACACGGGCGGGCTGCTTGGCACGCTACCAAGCATGCCAGAGACTGACTTGCCACCCTAGAACCTCATCGCATGACATGGACATGCTGTGTGGGCATGCTAGACAACACCTTGTCGCCAAAGAAATTCTTGCCCCGGCACGGGCATGCTGGCTGGTATGCCCCCAAAAACTCATCGCATGACACGAGAGTGCTGTTTGGCATGCCCCCAGGCGTGCCAGACACTGACTTGCCGCCAGAGAAATTCATGCCTTGGCATGGGCGTGCCAACGACTGACTTACAGTCTCGAAACCTCATCGCATGATATGGGCGTACTGTCCGGCATGCCCCCAGGCATGCCAGACACTGACTTACCACACCAAAACCTCAAGGACTGGCATGAGCGTGCTATCTGGCACACCCCAAGCGTGCAAGCCACTGACTTGCTGCCAACTTATTCTTTAAGGAATGGCACGGGCGTGCTTTTTGGCACGCCGCCAGTCGTGCCAGACACTCCCTTGTCGCCCCAAAACCTCATGCCCTGGCAAGCATACTGTCTGACATGCCCCCAGGAGTGCCAGATACTGACCTATGCACAAATCGAATCCAAAGAGGGGCACGATCGTGCTGTCAGGCACGCTTAGTGCGTGCCACTGACGTGCCTCACCCTTTACCTATGGATGCACACAGTCGTGCTGTTTGGCATGCTCGAGGTGTGCAAGACACTAACCCTTAAACATGATCGAAGGCAACTATTGTCAGTTTTCAGCCAAGGGTATGACCAACAACTAACATTCGTTGTTAGGCATATCTGCTCCATTGAAAACTAAACTAAATATGAATAAAAAAAATTCAAAATGAAAAACAAAATATCCAAAAGCGTAGTTAATTTGCTCACCAAAAACACCATTAATAATATGACTCTATAGTTGTCACATTAGTTGAAAGAATTGACTCAATCCCATATGTACTAGCTGAACAACTTATTACCTGTTTCATGTGTTAGCAGTTGTGTGAAACTGAGCCTTACAGTGTTGTCATGTCTGATTAATGGGATGATGGAGTACACCTTTGCAACGTGAACTAAAAGATTACATACAGAGCAGGTACACATCATGTCATCCTTTAATTGGAATAATGTACTGTAGGACACCATTGCATATAAAATAATAACATTTACTTTTCCCACTCAGCAAATCACTACCGACACATCCTTTCTTGGTATGGACACTAGATGCTTTGATGCACTCCCGTTGACGGTGATCTTTAAGATCATTGAGAAGGTTGCAAGCAATGGACTTATTGATATTATCAACCTTCAATTGAGGTACGCAAGTTGATCCATTATTTGTACAATGTTTGGGAATCGTACTCAACTAACCTCAACATTTGTGCTTCACATATGCGTAACAATTACATTTTGTTGCATCTTAACTAAAGAATTCAGTTCTACCGATGTTTAGTCCTTTCTGTTTCCTTCATTGCATTTACATGTGTAACTTTACTTCTTGACAAATAGTTCAAAGAAAATTTGGATTTGCACAAGGGGGGGACTGGCAAAACAACATGTGAATCTCAGCAACGTTAATCACTGTCTCACGTACACGAAAGTACAAACCATGCAATGTATTGAAGAGCTCGCTTGCTTGGATAACAAGCACACGTCTTATCTGTTTGGAATGTTTCAATTTTTCTACGATAATGATGAAGGAGACGAAGCTTGATTCCTATTCAACAGTCATCTGCTAGGTAATGTGGATGCAAACCGATGCATATGGAATGACTTGTGCCTTGAACGGAGATGTCTGTGGCATATATATGCTTTCTTCTTTCCTCAATTGGGACAACTTTACAGAGACATTTTACCAACTTAGGTAGAGGTTCATCACCTTGATTCCCAATTCACTGTTTAACAAGAACTACGTCAGAAAGAACTTGTGCAATTAATCAGGATGGGGACACTGGGTTTTCAAAGATAAGGTTCTGGATGGTGAGTACATGGCAGTAATGTATTGCGCGGAGTGCATATTAGACGTAGAGGTATTCTTGGCACTCTAGCATAATGTTGGTTGCAAGTAACATATAGAAATGCGTCCAATTAATTGCAGATGTCTACAAAGGTGCACATGTTGCCATAGTGTGGGCATATTAGTAATGATTAATTGCATGCGCGGTCCAAATTATTATGGTTTGTGGACATGGGTAATACCGTAATAACCGTTGTTTGTATTCAAGCGACTCGATATTTGTTGCCCTGTTCATTTCAATCAAAAGTTGGTTACAGATGTTAATCAATGATTTTTTAAAGCAATAAGTGTTACAAATGGTGAACGTGTGGTCATTGTAAAACGGAAGTGAATGAGGTGAAATGTGGTTTATTTATTTGCAGTGAATGCAGGGAAAACTATGTAATCACATGAGACGATGATGCAATTATACCGAGAATGTAATTGCATATTGTCATTCGAACCGACGACTTTGTGCATGCCCCCACAATTAATATGGGTGTCCAATACCTTAGGCTTACAGTGCTATATTTGGAAATCGCATTAAATTTATCCATTAGTATGGAAAAAAATTAGCCTCCCCAGAACGTTTGCACCAACATCCTGAACCTCTTGGAAGCGTGCTGCGTAAGATAGGACGGTCCGTGCATAAATAAATGCAGACGTTTGCATTTATTTATGTACGGATCGACTGACTGATGAATGTATGAATGTAATTTTCTAATCACAGGGTTCAACAGCAACACATGCCATTTTATTTGGACTGCAATGACATGATCCTGTTGTGTTGCACACCTGGGGTGTGCCAAACATTGACTTGTGTGACTATTATGGATTCACGCAACACGGGCGTACTACATGGCACGCCCAAATCGTGATATACACTTACACATTGACCAGTGGCGCTCTAACTGGCCTGGAGTGACATGGTCGTACTGTCTGGCACCACTAGGGCGTGCCAGAAACTGACTTGTGTGATTATTATGGATTGATACAACACGATCATACTGCATGGCATGCCCAACGCGTGCTATACATTGACCATTGACACTATACCTAGCCGGTACTGACACAATCGTGCTGTTTGGCACCACAACGGCGTGCCAGGCACTGACTTGTTTAAATATGAATACGCAAAGTAAATCGGTTGTGCTGTATGGAATGCCTAAGGCTTGCCATGTACTGACTACTTGGGATAATGTTTGCATTGTATACAATTATACCAAAGATTGAACTTCTTCAGTTGTTAAGTGAACATCGACATCTAAAAGCCGTGGGAAGCGCGTTGAGTATGATAGGGCAGCAAAGTGTATGTACTGTAAACGTAAATACCAAGGAGTGTACATTTTCAATTGTTAAGTGTACATCAACGTTCAAAAGCAGTTGGAAGTGTGCTACGTAAGATAGCATAATCCACTCATATAGAAAAATTGCAGAGGTTTGCATTTATTTTTATACGGATCAACTGACTGATGAATTTAAGAAAGCAATTTTTTAATCACAAGGCTAAACAGCATGAGCAAGTATAGCTGGTTGTCGTGGCCACGTTACCAATGTGTGCCAGTCACATCAATACAAATTGAGGTGATATGAAGATATAAGATATAGTCTTTTATTGTGGAACTGTCGTTAGACCTATATGAAACGATAAAAGAATGTGAAGAAGGCAGCCAGAGGTGTATTGTAAAAGCTTCTTAATATAAAATAGTTTATTTGTTGAGAATAAATAAAGCGGTTAGATGGATTTATAGTATCCCAACGTGGTATGCAAATGTATTCAGAATATATGGTGAGACCTATATTTCAAAGTGAAGCACATTATTATAGTGTTTTTTAATACTGTATAGAATTTTCATAATTGACAAAATTGTAAACCATGAAACATTAGCAATGCTGTGACAAACATCACAATATAAATAACATAAACAATAAACATGTATAATTATTTTTTTAATTAAATTTATTGTAGATATGTAAATGTAATAATGATATTGCAATACGCAGTTGTCATTTTTCATGTGCGCATATCGATGACATGGGCATGTCATTGTAACTATACTATCAAAATAATCATGACTTTATGTGTCTATTTGGAATGGTATAGAACTGTGACATTATTATGTGGAACATTATTTTGAAGTAAAACACTGTGTACTACGTTGAGATAAGTACAAGCAAAAACAATTCGCATGATGATGGGGGCAGTAATATGATAAAATAGTTTTTTTTTTTAAACTATGAATATGGTAAAATGTTCACAATAATTAATTTATAAAAGCACAAGTATCTTGTTAAAAGATTGTGAATAGCGTGTCGGGGTTGAGTTTTAATATAATGCAAGCTAATGATAGTACTGTTACTTTGCTTCAGGATTCGATTTTAAATATTTTTTTGCGTGTAAAATTATTATAAGTAACGCAATAATTAATTTTATTGGTCTGGTTGCTCTTTAATATGCACTCTATATTTTGTATATAATTTCACAGTGTAATAGTAACTGCAATCATTTTAAGGTGTGTTATTAATTTAGATATATATTATAGGGGTTATATGACTGACAATGGGTGAATAAGAAATTGGAAAAGAAAAAAAGGAGTTATATCACATCATTCAATAGGGACAATTGTTAACCCAAAGAGGGACCCACCCCCACACTAAGGATATGTGTAAAAATTGATGCTTCTTGTGGCCACCATCTAGCTGACTACCCTGTGCAGTAAACAGGCTGAAATGTAATTTGAAGGGATAAATGACGGCTGGGTACACATTCCCAGCATGAAATCATGTACCTAACCACCCTACACCAACCACTACCACCTTCAGAAACACATCATTTACGTGCACCTCTCCCACACAGTGGATACAGTGGCAGAGTCTATCCTATGGACATAATTGCAAGATGCAACACCTATACCCTAAAGACTACTATGCACATAAATAACTATGGATTTCCTTCATTTATAAAACCTTAAATGACATTAGATACAAATGCTTGAAGCATCTGATAACAGATAGAGTAGATCAAGGTATGTTTTTTATATTTGTGACTATATTAATTTGTATCCAGTTCCAGTTTTTATCCAGCAGTTTGTTTAAAACAATTATTCTTTTGGCTTGCACTTTATGAAGTCTATGGTGTCAGTCGACGCATTACACATCTTATAAAATGGACCAAAATTAAGAGCTTTTGGCTGACTTTGCAACACCTCACATGATATTTAAAAATCAAGCCACCATTATAAGAATCATTATTCTAAAACGTGTTTGAAATGAGATACAACATAGACATAAATTACCTCCGTTGTGGATGCAGGTATCACAAGTCAACAAACAGTGGAATTCCGTGGAGACAAGATGAATAGAAGAAGTTGCATAATCAGAGTTGATCATCAAGCTCTTGATGCCGGAGAGATAGTTAAGACACGGGATATTATATATTTTTCAAAAATATATAACTAGATTTAATATGCTAAAAAAATGTGCAATAATTAGGAAAGATTTTCATACTTAGTTTGGTAATTGTACACAACGTGTATTTACATTGTGCAGAAGATGCCGACAGCCTTTTACGATACAAACAAGCATAACATCAAGTAATGCACTGGCGTATTCTCCGCATCAAATGGGTGTTTTTTTCCCGTTCGTATATTGATCAAACGAAATGAACGTTGTCATCGCCAGTGGACGGAAAAAATTAGCAAGGCACTACTCAATAAGGGAAGATGACATGTTGTTCATTGAAATGAGAGGTCCAAGTGATTTCATTTTTGTTGTCATCAGTGATGATGGTGTGTCGATTGTATCACCACTGGTTAAAACACCACTCATAGAAACCGTTGATGAAAGCACAGGACCAATGTTGACGAGCCCATCACAAATGCCTTTCCAGATATCATTCTCAATTAAACGAAAGCTTGATTTGGGATCATCGTTAATTGACAAGCGTGCACGTCTAAGGTCACCATCAACTAGCCAACGAGGACGAAGCAGTTCTGGTCGTAAGAAGTGCACACAATGAATTGTGAAGGAGATAACCCCATTCATGATGGAAACAGGGACAATGGTTTGTGTTGGAATTTCATTTAACTTGCACTTATTATGGATTTTCTAAACTTGCAGACCCTTTTAAAAGACGTTGATATAGTGAAAACATTGTCTAATGCATTACTTTATTATACATAGTAATTGATTTCATGGATTGTGGGTGACAACACTACGTAAACCTTCTTTTTTTTTCAATTGGTGTACACGAATCAATCGAGAAAGATGTCTTATTTCCAAATTAAAGTAATGCCCATTTTTATTACATGTCTTATTTCCAGATTAAAGTAATGCCCATTTTTATTCCATGTAGACAGTTGATCATGCATTTTTCAATGTAAAGATGCAAGGGTGGGAGCCAGATATTGTGATTGCCAACGAGGGGCGTGGGTGGCCTGCGAAACTCAAGATTTTTCCTTTCGGTACGGTGTAATTAGGGGGGATGTCTAATTTCCTGCGTGACTTTGGAGTTAAACCAGAAACACTGATATGATTTGACACGATCAAGGAGGAGCCTGGAATTCTACAGGCACATAAGTTGACAGTAGATCATTGATGCACCAGTCAAATCATATAACTTTTTATTCTATTATAATAGTTGTTGATGATGTCGTGTCATTGGGTAAATGTTGATATCTCAGATTTTATTTTGTGGGCTCCATGGATGTTACCATGGATGACAATCTCACACAAGATCAGCTTCAAAAAGTAAGGATTTAATTTTGATGGCGCACAGTGGGTGGTTTGGGATGTAGGCACAAACATTTTATGTGCTGGGCAAGATGAGACAGTTGGAGGCCCATAGTTTGGGCCTGATCTTAATCAATGTATGATGTAGGTTGTTTTGTTTTAATCCAACGTATGGCCCAAACTGAAATTCTATGAACCTTTGATTTTTTTTTTCCAACATTAATAGAAAAAGCACATTGACATTTCATATGGCATACACACGAAATGGTGGACTGTCCCCCCATTCAAATGTCTCATCAGTTCCTGATGTTTGCATGGAATTAAGCAGCCAACTCTTACAAATGAAGTTATGATTATACCAGCACCTTGACGATATACCCGATCAGATTTTACATTGAAACAAGAACAAGAATTCATCTAACTCATGTCTTATAACAAACGTAGCACAAATTAACGATGATTAACAATAGCATTGTGATATATACTAAGTAGCCCGAATGCATCTGCAGACGATATTTTGTTCGTCAGGTGTGTTTCATAACCAAACATTGGACAACTTGGCTACGTTACCTCATTGTAACATTCCCTGCACCTTTTACATGGCCAAGTGAGTGCAAACGTGAACGTAAGGATCACTGAAATCGTAAAGTCTATATGACGTCGTCACATGTAAGTTCCACTCAATCGATACAACGCAGCAAAATAGGTAATAAAATTGAGTAATTAAGTTAAACTGAGTTACGACAACTTGATATCTAATATGATTCTATACAATAAAACCATGCAATGTAATTAGGTTGCAACAAAATATACAGTCGCATGCACATTCATTAATTGTGACAAGGTTGAAACATATAAACACTTTCGGCACTTGTAATATTTCCCCATACATATTTATATGGACAAATGGTCACGCTGGCATATTATACAGTATTTTTTACAAAAATTGTCGACAAGAATCAGTGTCAATATTGGAGACACATATGAATACGAATGAAAATTATCTTTCCAATCCTGCATGATTAACCCTCTAAGTAGATACATGCCAATAACTATTCTAATTCAACATCGGTGCTCTATTCTGTGTATGCATAAAAGTACACATAAAATTGAGAACTAGAAAAAAGTACCAACCTCTCACTGCATATGGGAATTAAATAAAATCAAAATGAGAATCTTATTTTAATATAAGTAATTATTTTGCAAGAAACATAAAAAACAAATACAGTATGTTCTTAGTAATAGCCGACTGGTGCCCTTCCCTAAATTCCATAAAAAATATACTTGACAAAGTAACAACGCATAAGGCAACATAACAACTGAATACACACACAATATGAAGATGTGGCTGCCGAATGAATTCGAAAGTACTCAAAGAACATTATGTTACCACAGTAATGCTTTTAATATTCTACCTATTGCATTCATAGAAATAAAAACATAGCAAACTGTTGTACCTGCCTTCGAGAAATGTTACATAGTGCGAATTCTTAACACACTATGTTCATAATTCACATGCATATATGTTTAGCCCCAATTTGATTATACGATCACAATTAATTATCATTTACTAGAGTTGCTTCGTCTACAAAGCAGCTTCGACAATAATGAATCAAAGTTACTCTTCCTATTTTCTTGGGGAATTTTGACAAAATGTGCCATATGCACCATCTATGTCTCGCATTAGAAAACACTTCGTCCACAGCCTTGCCAATGCTAGCACATTGGTCTGTAATTATTGCAGGAGGAGGAATGTCACCCATGCATTGCAACCATCGTTTAAAAACCCATTAGTATGTCGAAACCTTTTCATTTGATAATAGAGCGCATCCAAGTAGAATCAATTGCCTATGATGATTAACACCAATAAATGGGGCAAATGGCATATGATATTTGTTCAACAAGTAAGTTAAACCTATAGAAATCACATCCCCAAATTCTCGATAAGCAGCTTGGCTTCTAGCATCTGCCCAAAACACATTCTTCATACGACCCTCCTTGTCAATAGCTATGGAGTAGAAAAATTTACTATTTCTCTTCTGCATTTCTCTAAACATTTCATGCACTGCTTCTGCAACACCTTTGGCAAAAGCCAACTTCCTTACCTTCCCTAGGTAGTTTTCACAGTCTTTTTGTAAACATGGCATGCCAACGTATCCTCTGAATTCTCCAACTCATGACCAATAAGTTTTGCACGCTCTTATCCCTACTGAATCATTCACTTCCAACCTCCTTTTCATATGGGGCAGAACAACTCTATGTTGTTGCAAGAAATGAGACTTACTTGGTGTCATCGTATGGTTATGTTCGAGGGTCACCTTGTTGATCCTCCACCTCCCATCACCTTGACTTGAAGCACAGATTCTAGCCATACATCCGATACGCCCTGATGGTCTCTCTCTCATCTACTTACGGCTGTTGTTGCTAGCTTTACGAGCCCTATGACATGCATAAGTCTTGAATTGTACATCACCATTTGTACCTCTCTTAACATAATATTTGACCGCACCAAAACCCAATCTCTTCGCATAATTTTGGTAGTACAAGAACAACTCTTCCCTATCATTAAATGACATTCCAACAATAGGCACTTCACTTGTAGAATCATTATGTCCCTCATTACCACATGCTTCTTCAGTCATCACCGTTTCTTCTACAATTCTAGCTTCTTCGTTGTTTCCCATTCTAGGTTTGAACTCCACTCTAAAGTTCACAGTTAATATGAATATGGTTAGTGTTTTCAAACAAGTTACTCCCATAAATCGTACAATATTAAAAATTTCCATGCGATCGAATTTTCCTTCTTAACATTCTTCAAACAAGATTTTGCAACACATTCGCCCCAAACTCATAATGCTAATAATTTAAAACAAACTTTATGATTTTCTTATTGACAATTTACATCAAACCAGTACCATTCATTTAACTTTATCATTTGTGCCTTTTTATGGTACACAGTAATGATTTCTTGCCTTTGCTAATTCTAATCTACCACAACTACTCGATTAAATTAACACAAATAAAGGCTCAATTTTCATTAATATCTATCCTAAATTATTTGTTTACCGCACAAACTTACGACATCATCTGCACATCGTCATTATCTTTCATATGCCTTAATAATAGACATTCATACATGCCCATTAATATTTTACATCATGCATTTCATTTTTTCTATCTTCCGTATTAACATACGCACTCAACACACTTGGAACCACGATTGTCATTTGTCCCTTACATTTCTCACCTTTGACACACACATGTATATGTCTGTGTCTAGGTTACAATCCTATATGAAGGTTCATATAACAACTAAGCTACGTCTATACATAGTTATCATATTATTTTTGCAATGTAACAAAATGGTTATTGGATGCTAGAAGATAACTCACATAATTTATATATATTGCGTCATTAGGAAGAGCATGACAATTTATAGATGATAAAACTCCGTCGTCTTTCTCCAATGCTTTTTTCGGCGATCACGCAGTTGTTGGGCTCTTGACGTTCAAAGTCCTTCTTCCTTTATAACCAATCATGTCGCTTCTCCATTTGGCTTCTTTGTGCAGCTTCTCCTTCAAGCTTCTTTGTGCAACTTCTTTTACAAGATTCAGTGCAACCACAAAAACCAATATTGTTCATCTCACTTACTGTAATTACAATATTTTCCTCCCTGTAGAATACATTTTCTCGTATCAATACATTGTGTGGGCCCTCCAGTAATATCATATTTAAATGGCCGAGATGATCGGGAGTCGACCCACCTAGCCATGCTCAACGTTAAAAAAGCACCGTATACTTAAGTGGTCGACTTCAACAAGTAACGGTGATAAAGCACCGTATACTTGAGTGGCCAAATACATAAATTTACATCCGAACTGTAAAAAATTAACCCAATGCACTGTCAACTTTACAGCAGACCAATTTTGCACCTTAAATCTATTTTTTTCATCAGTCCTGCATTTCTCCATGCTCATAGACGCGCATTAGTAGTACTGGCGCTAATTAGGATAACTTAACGAAAAATAAAATGACACGTATGAATGCAATTTTGACATGTCTTTTAACTTTAGTCAAATACCAAAGTCTTTCATCTTCTCTCTGTTTATTTATATTCGAACTATCCAAATAATAGTATCATTTGTAATTCATTTTGTAAATAAAACAACTAACTTTTCCTTGTTTCTTGTTTCTCTTGATGATATGCAAAATGATAGATGTGAAGTAGTTATTTACAAAATGCTAGAATTAAGATTAATTTCGATTGTATTAAATATCAAATGAATTTATGAAAATAATCATTTACTACAAATAGAGTTTCATTTTCTTTATTTTTTAAAAAACAGAGTTTCTTAGCCTTTTACGAATGACAAAATGACAGATGATGAGGGCTCTTTATAAACTATTTGTTATCTAAGGTTGGTTATTTTTTTTAGTTTTTATTCTTAGATGATGTAATTTTATTTTGTAAATATGTGAAAGCAAATTAGGATGATCTTGAAAGCACTTTTCACCTTCTAAAATACTCCTCTGTTCTCTCCTGTTTTTGCTTTCTTATGGTTTTAGCTATTATGATTTATATTTAACAGTGAAGGTAAGATGGATGTGTTAATATGGATTGAGATAATCTTGGATTGATATGGCTCCAACCGATTACATGAACATGATAAAAAATTCTAAAAATGAAAGTTCTGAAACGGGACAACTATTGAGTTGTTTCACAAAAAACATAAAAAAAAAACAGTTTATATATTCAAGATTTTTCTCAAACTGAAATTATTTCTGTTAAAAATTTCTGAAGTATAGTCATTTAAAGGAAATTATATATTCAAGAAATTTGAAAGAAAATAGAGAAAGAAAAAAAAAAGATATTATGTGATTTAAGTGATACGAGGGAAGATACAGAGAAGAGAAAATGAAATTATGGGATCGAAGAGATTTGGAAGAAAATGAGAATTTATGAAATTTAAAAATTTCAAAATAGTAGCTTTTGGGTTCAATTTCAAATGTAGAGAGAGAGAGAGAGAGAGAGAGAGAGAGAGAGAGAGAGAGAGAGAGAGTGCATATGCCTTTTTGTAAAGAGAGAACCTCAATATGTGAAGAAGAATAGAAAAAAAGAGATATCGTTGATAGAAGAAATGAGAATTAGAAGAAGAAGTAGACAAAGAAGGGCAAAAAGACCCAAACATCCTACTATTATACTATGTCGTTTAATCATGTCAAGTAAATTTCAAGCTATCACGCTCTCTAGGACGTTCGAAGGCACGCAATGCCTTTCCAGCGTGGCAAAGTGCACCATAATTATAAAAAACAAAACTTTAAGTACATGATAGGTTAATCGTAAAATACAGGATGCCATAAGGATAAAAAAAAAAATTATGGGCAAATTTATGTATTTGGCCATACTCAAGTAGCATATGCCTCAGATGGGTAATCATTCAATCAATGATGAGTGCACCATCTAAGTTTGGTCCAATTTACATTTATGATGGACTACAATAGATCAGGCCCTTATTACTAGCCCATCACTCTTCTCAGCATACCCGATTTGCAGCACCTGGGTGCTGCACGGGAAATCAAATTAGGTGACTCACTCTTTTTTTTAAGATTAAAGAGAGAAAATATAAAGAGAAAGGGAAGAATTAAATGGAGAAAGTAGATTTAAGATTCCTGAAAATAGAAAGGAAGAAGGAAAATGTCATGACCCAAAATCGTAGGCCGGACCGGCAATAGGATCTAGGTAAGTTTAAGGCCCCCGAGGCTGGTAGTAAGCCTAAACTATCCAAAATTCATTCCTATTATCATTTGACTGACGGAATAGTAAGCCCATATTATGACATTATTCGTATAATAATCAGAGTTAACAATTCTGACCCAACCTTAATATTAAGGACTGTTCACATCTTTGGCCCATATCCATTTAATAAAAATATTTTCTCATGCAATATTTATTTGTCATAATATGATCAAACTATTCATATCACATAGTCTCCAAATATTCAAAAGGAAATACTTCACAATTTATTTATAATCACATGAATATTTCCTTTTACATATCCAAATGTTAATTAAACATCCTAACTGCGGAGTTAAATAAAATGTGCGAAAAATCACAAATATTAACAGATAATTCATACTAACATGGTTGAATCTCTGCGAAAAAAGAAGCAGAGTCTCACAAACCAATAGTACTTTTATTCCCTGAAAAATGTTTATGGAAGGGGGGTGAGTTTCACTAAACTCACTGAATAATAATAAATAATGCAAATCCACACATTCAAGCAGTATGCTTTCACAATATAATAAATGGGTATACTTCACAAGCACGTGTCACACATCAGCATCTTTAAACAAATCACATTCAAATATTCACAACATGTGAAAATGAGTTAGTGAAGTCACAAATCCACCTATTGGCCCCAGGCCAATTCCATAATAATATATATAATAGGGAGCCGATCCCCCATACTTGGCCCACTGACCCATAGTGACACACGTCGTCCCAATTTCCACCCAGATACACAAGCACATAATTTCACATCACAGTTATTCACAAATATATTCAATATAATAAATGCATCATATGAATGTAAGCAAGGGCGAAAATTGAATAAATTTATAGAATCGAAATATTATATGTCAAAGACTAAGATTATAGAACTGAGGTATTATATATCAAAGACTAAGATTATAGAACTGAGATATTATATGAATGATATCGATATAGCAATAAAAGTAAGAAATGATTCATGATAATATAAGGAGTATGTGGTATGCATATGAAATGCATGTATGCAGGATGGTGTGCACCATTTATTATTACTCACAGTGACCGCAGAATAGTATTCAGGTCTGTTCTGGATTTTGATTTCGAGGAACAGTAGATGAACTCGGTCGATCTAATAAAAACGTATAATAAGAAAATATAATTAGATATGATTCTCTTAATTAAAAATATTATTTTAATAAACCTAACTATTTATTTTATTCTTCGGACTAAATTTCTATTAATTCATAATATAATCTTACTATTTACTGGCAATTAATTTATTCACTATATAACCTTTAATAATAACCATTTAACCTTGTGCTAAAAACTATTAACTTTTGTAATAATTCATTTATTACCATTAACAATATTCTAATATGGTATATTTAGTTCTAGCAATAAAACTTCATTTTTCGATAATAATTCATTTAATCAACTAATTAATTAATTCTACTCTTTAATATACTCCATTTATTAAAAATCCTTCAAATATAACCATTAATCCTTAATAAAGGGATTTTCATAATTTTAGAATCCTAACGCTAACTAATTAATTTACTAGCCTTCAAAATCAATTAAAATTCTAAAATTACTCTTTAATTACCCAAATCATCAATTAATTTATTTTATCCAATTCTCCAATTAATCATCAATTACATAATTAATTAATTAATCAAAAATACCATAATCAATATTTAACATCCTATAACCAAATTAACTCTCATAAATAATATAATTCTATACTAAAATTAATAAATCAATATATAATCCAACAATCAATAATTTACCAAAAATTCTAACAATATATCTTCTTAATATAACAAAATTAACCTAATAATAATTTAACCTCCTATAACTAATTAACCATAGTAATTATTCAATTTAACTAATTAATTACCAACATCATTCCTAAAAATAATTAAATCCACCAGTAATATAAAATCAACAAATAATTTACCAATCACCTAATTAATAGTTAATATCCTAAAATTAATTTAACCTCCATAATTCCAATTAAAATTTATAATTTTAACCTATAACCAAATAATCAATTAACTACCTAATAGTTTCTCAAAAATTAACTAATCAACTACAATTATTCCTCAATTATTAAAATTCCTCCAAATAATATATAATCCGCAAATTAATCTAATAATCAAAATAATTAACTCATTAATTAATAAAATTATTCAACCATGTTAAAATCCTAAAATCAATCAATTTTCACAATACTTTAATTAACTAATTAATTATTGAATATTAACTAATTAATTAAAAATATTCTGTAAATAGTAAAATTAATACCAATCTCTCAAAATCACAGGTGAAACGCGTCTGACGAGGGAGGAGAAGTGGCGGGTGGCCGGTAGCAAGCTGGGCTTGCTGCCAAGGTCGCGCGGAGGAGCTGGAGTTGCTGGCTGTGGCGCGACGCGAAGAACAGAGCTGCTGGAGCTCGCTGGAAGCAGTGGCGCGACGAGGAGAGGAGCAGCGATTGGCCTGTGTGCTGCTGTCGCGCGAAAGGGAGGCGGAGGAGGAACTGGGTCGCGCGAGGACTGCTGCTGGAGGAGCTGCTGTGGTGTTCTGGCAGCTGCAGTCGCGCAGAGAGAGAGAGAGAGAAGGGCTTAGACGCCACTTGCTGAGCATCAGAGAACGCGATCGAGAGGGAGAGAGAGCAGTTGGGTCTCAGTCGTGGAGAGAGGGAGCTGGGTCGCGCTGCTGGTGCTCGTGAGAGGGAGGAGGCGGCGCTGCTGCTGCTGGTGGTCTGGCAGTTGCAGCGGCAGGGAGAGGAGAACACAGACACAGACACAGACGCAAGGAAGGAAGAAGAAGAAGGAGGAGGAGGAGGCTGTTATGGTGGTGGCCTGGAGGTGCTGCGGTGGCTGGTGCAGAGAGAGGAGGCAGAGACAGTGCAGAGGAGAGGAGGATGGAGAGCTGGTTGTCGGCGCAACAAGAAGAAGAAGACGAAGGAGAATTTAAAAAAAAGAAAATTTTTTTTTTAAAGTTATAAAATTATTAAATAAAAACAAAATGATAAAGTTTTTAATTATTAATAAAACAAACCGTCCAAGTAACTTGCCCGAGAAAAAAAAATAGTAACGCATAGTATTTTTTAAAAATATCCGATTCGGATCTAATTTTAATTAATTCGGTCCAATAAAAATAAATAATTGGTATGATTTTTGATTTGATAAATTTTAGGGCGAACTAAAATGATTTTCGATCTCGATAATATTATGTGGCGTAATATTATTGGCTAATAATTTAACAATTAAATTTAAATAAAAATTATTTTGAAATAAAAATTTCTGGGTATTACAATTAACTAATAATATTATTTTAAATAATATTTATTTGAGATCAAAAATCATTTTAATTTGTTTTAAAATAATTAAAAAATTATTAAATTAAATTGAATTAGTTTTAATTAAACTTAAATCAAATATTTTTTTTATAATTACTGTAGGTCACTATTTTTTTTTGTCCACGTTTTACGTTGGGGTTCATTTTTTTATTTAGTGGTTAATTTTTATGATTTATTAATTTTTGAATATGGAGTAATAGGTTATAAGGTAATTGAATTAATTAGTTATGAGAGTTAATAAATTAAATTGATTATAGGATTTTAATTAATTATTGTTGATATTTGTTGTTATGAAAATTAAAGTAATTATGGGTTTTAATATTTTATAAGTGTCAAATTGTTAGAAGATCTTATTTAGTTGAGGATTAATTTTAGATGGTAACAAATAAATTATTATAAAAGTTAATGATTTTAATCACACAAATTAAATGGTTATTATTAAATGATTTAGCTAATTAGAGTATTTTGTGCATTAATTTGAGTATTTGGTGGAATAAAATTAAAATAAGTGTTAATATATGAATTATTAACTCTAAAGTAAATTTTGGTTGACAATATGGTTATACTGGCAGAAATTCTAATGGTTAATATTTAAGGATTTTAATTAGTTATTATAAATAGATTTCGATGAGTTATAATTATTTTGGAGTTGAATCGATTACGGAGAATTTGATCTATTGAAATAATGTAGGATGTTAAATAAATTTAAGGAATTTGATAATAAAATAATTTTTTATGGAATTGATTAAATATATGTGGTGAGTTAAATGATTGAATTATTTGTGCAGTTTGATTTGAATTAAGAAATTATTATTTGTTGGTGTTAATTTATAGTTAGGAATATAAATATATTTTAAGGATATTAGAATTAAGGAATTAAGTTATAAAATAAATAAATATAGTTTTGTGGTTATTAAAAATTAATTTAATTAAATTAAATTAAATAATTGAGAAATATTTAGAGACCAAAAATTATTAAACAAATGAATTATTTAATAAAAAATAGTAATTATTCAAAAATTAAGGTTATATTACGTGAATTATATGCTAAGTCGAGATAAATATTAATTGGAGGTTAAAATAAAGTGTTATAATTGATGGTTTATTATAAATTATTATTTTAATAGTTGAATATTTGAATCATTAATTATCAATGAACATACTGTATAAGAAATAATTGTTTAGTATATTAAGTAATTATTTTAAAAAATTAAGTTACATTGGAAAACAAAAGGGCAGTTATATTCTTGAGAAAATGCTAATACAATTATAATAGAAACTATAATTTAAACTTATAGCTAAAAATAAATAAATTAATTTATTAAATTAATTCTTTAAATCACTTGACTAAGGGATTTATTGTCCTTTTATTATATTTATCTTTCTAGATCGCTGAGTTTTTCTACTGTTCCTCAAAGTAGAATTGAACTATTCTACTATCACTATGAATAATAATAAATTATCAACACCATCATTTGCATACACGCATTTCATACACATATCATACTCCCATATTATCCAAATTCTATTGTTATTATATTATTAGTATTATTCATCCTGTAAATATAATATTTTAGTCCTATAATAATATATAATTTCAGCTTTGAATTACATTCATATGTTGCATATGATTTATAGTAATGAATAAATTATTGGATTAATTGTGATGTGCTTTGCATCCAATGGAAATTGAAAATATGTGTCACTATGGATCACTAGGTTAGGTATGGAAATCGACTCCCCGCTATGTATATATATATATATGAGAATGATAATTGATCATGAGCTAATAGCTGGATTTGTGACAATATTGATTAATTTTCACATGTTGTAAACATCGGGATGTGATATATTTAATTGTGTTGATGTTATGACATGTGATTGTAGAATATGTCCATTTCATATATTGTGAAAGCATACTGCTTGAATGTATGAGTTTACATTATTTATTATTATTTACTGATTTTAGTGAAACTAACTCTCTTTTTCCATAAACTTTTACAGGAAATATAAATATTGCTGATTCATAAAAACTCTATTTTTTCTCCGCAGAGATTTAATATTTAAATTTAGCTTTAAAAATATTTATTTGGACTATATGTTGTATTTGAAATATTTTGTGTATTTTTATTTAATTCCGCAGTTAGGATGATGAATTTATATTTGACTTGTAAAAATTATAGTGTGTTGATAAATAACATGTAGAGCGTTTTTTTAAAATTTGAAGAATGTATGACATGAATAGCTTGACCATATTATAATTGACAAATTTTGCATAAAACGTATTTTTATTAAATGAGTATGGGTTCGAGCTATAAGTTAAATGTGATATTGAAACTGGATCAAGATTGATACTGACTGATTTTTTGAATAATGTCATAATATAGACTTACTATTTTCAGAGTCAAATGAATAAAAGGACAGATTCTCATAACTTAGGATTACTATAAGCTTCGGGAGCCTTAAACTTATATAGGTCCTAGTGCCGACATGATATACGATTTTGGATCTTGACATACATACATATATATATATATATATATATATATATATATATATATATATATTAATCAAAAAGTGAAAATTAGGTACTCTATTCTATGAAATTGATATTCTATTCCTTGTTATTTTACTACACGAACCAAAAAATGCCATAATATTTTTTCCAAATTTAAAAGACTTAAGCTTTTTTATTTAGCATAGCTATTAATTGTGGGTAATTAGCAATTAGCCATCGAGAATTAATGTTGAACGAATAATGATTCACAATTAAATGATTACAATAGAGATATCAAAATTATGTTTAGATGGAAATGATAAATAAATATAAGATAAATTCTGGTTTTTCTTTTTATTTGAAGAAATATAAATTCTATTTCTTATATATAATTTTTTCATATTATATGTACATGCTTATATAATTGGTGTTTCTCCTCTCGCTTTCTCGCAATCCTAAACATGTCTCAAGCTGGAAAATTTTGTGTGGGTCCACCAGTCGTTGGGTCACAAACCGCTGATTTTAAAAACCCAAACAAAAGGTTGCATTAAAGCCCAAAGAATTCGTGAATGGACCACGTCAAAGCCCACTAAGCATTGAAATGAAGACCATTAATCCATTTAGGCCTTTCCCGCAAAAGCCCAAATAATTGATGTCTCTTCTCCTTCCCGTCTGTTAATCGTGCTCTGAACGCTTCAGAGAACCAAAATCAAGACGGGACGGGACTTGACTAGACTATACTGCGCTACACTATTGAGGATATACTCCTCATCTCTCGTAGCTATAATCTCAGAATCGAACGACAGGTTTGCTCTTCGTATTCAGTTCTACTTTACCTTCTCTTCTACTGTACTCTGGATCATTCGGTATCAGTCTAATAGTCATCATCATCATGATCATGTTTGAACAGTTTTTTAGCCTCGAAACCCTAATTGTTGTTTTATCTGTACAGCAATCTAAAATGCAGGACGAGAAAGATGCCTTTTACGTTGTGCGGAAAGGAGATATTGTTGGCATTTATAAAAGCTTAAGTGATTGTCAAGCTCAAGCTGGATCATCAGTAATTACTTTCTTTTGTTTATTTTTAACTGTTGTTTACCAATTTTTTGCGTAGGCACCTCAAAATCATTATTTGGGTCTTCTCGAGTTTTGAAAAACATACCCTTTTTACATTAAATTAAATTCTTGTGCAAGTGTTGTTGTTGTTTTTTTTTTTTTTTTTTTCATTTGGTAAATAAATTGGTGTATCGGCCTCAAGCTTGTTTTGAGCTTATATTCGGTTTAGTTCTATGCTGTTGAGCTTGTATTTGGAGCCAATATACTGGCTTTGTATATATCATTGTTAAAATTGTCTACAATGTCTTTCCCCTTTAGATGAACTATAGCTGATTCTGCATCATCCATTCACTGGACCTTTTTTTTTTCTCAGGTATGTAATCCTTCTGTAACTGTGTTCAAGGGGTATGGTTTGCCTAAGGAAGCTAAGGAATACCTACTCTCGCATGGCCTCAAGAATGCTACCTATTCTATCCATGCTGTTGATGTTCAAAAGGATCTTTTTGGTAAAATTGTCCCCTGCCCTTTTCAGGTTAGTTTCACCTTAAATTGCGTGTCCTTTTGGCATTGTCCCCATCCCAATGTTCTTGTTAAATTTAGAAAACGTCTTTGTGACATTAAAGCTTTTAATAACTCAACTAAACTCATGGAAGTCTTACTCCAAATTTTCTTTGAGGTTGGCTGTAGAGAAGTTCTAAACCTTCTTTTCTACTTTGCCTCAAGTCATCCTAGGTTTACAGCGTCTCTTCTTTGTCTCTCTGACTTGGATATGGCTTTTCATATTGGTTTATCTATTAGGCTATGTTGCACATGCCAAACCATCTCAATCACCCCTCTCAACTACACATTCTACCTTTCTACAAGTACAAGTGAGAAAAATTCTAGTAATCCTTGTTGTTGGCTTAAAGTTTTTGTTAATCAATTTAGTACATTGTTTTTGGATTGTATTCCCAGTTTTTGATTTATCATTGCTATCTTAGGTGTCCACCGTAATCCTATTCTATATCAACCATTTAAGATTATGATAATTGTGCAAGTTAATTAAGCCATTTCATTTGTTTAATAGATGAGTTCTGTATTTATTATGCATTTCTTGATATTTACGTGCTTACAGCAACCAAATTCTTCTGGAGGAAAAGCATTAGATTATTATTCTCCGCCACAGAGATTGCAAGATGTGCCTGGTTCGGCAGTAAGTTCAAAGATTTACATGTGCATCTTTCAAATTAACTATATTCTCAGAAAAAGTTAAACCACGTCAAACCTCTAAAAAATGCAATATTTTCTATTTTTAGAAATATATTGTGTTCAACACAGCTCTTAGTTTGTTTTGGGTATGGATAACTTTATTACTGTTACATTTTAATTTCAGTGATTTGGAATATTCTTCTTACATCATTTCTATCTGATTAACTTGCTGAAGATTTGATTTTGATTATCTCAAGTTCTTTATTTCCCTTCAAAATTTTCAGATTGGCATATGATGGACGTGAAATATCTTATCTGAAGCTTGCTGTATCTTTTTGGGTTTGGGGAAGGGAATAACTTATGTGTGTGTGTGTGTGTGTGTGTGTGTGTGTGTATATATATATATATTTATTTATGTTTTCACTATATTCTGCATGTTCAAACTATGCTAGCCATGTTTATATCTCTTATTATTTTCAACTAATTGCATCAACTTCAATTTCAACAAATGCTCATAGCAGGAGTTCAAAAATTTGTTGACTGTGTTGCAGTGAAAGCAACTTCGTTTAGCTGTGACTGTTGTCCTGATATTTTATATACAGTTTTGGGAGGGATTGTTTGAGTTATTTGACACTGGAGCATGAGTGTGCATTTCTGCTAGATTTGCAATACAGTAAGAATTGTTTGCTTATACAACTTATTGTATTGCAGGTAGCAATTGGATCAACTTCAAATTCAACAAATCCTCTAAAGAACCATCTGAAATCAGATAAATCTGTTGAAACTAAAGTGATGGCTTCTGGTTGTGTGAGTTGTTCTAATGAAGTTACATTTTCACATACTATCTGTTTATAAAAAACGTTTTTAATTTTTTCTATGCACATCTAATTGTGTGTCTTAATCCATCGGCCTCTTACATTTTCCTTTGCATGTGTGTTTGTGTTAAATATGATTTTTATTTTCATATATTTTTTAGGATATATCTAAATATTGGATCTCCCGATAAGATTCTAATTGCAAACGTTGGACTTGAATCCCACATTGAAAGTATGAGATTTCAATGTGGGATTTATATGGGCTTTTGGCTCAATATTTTCACGAGCTAGCTTTTGGAGTGTGGTTCTCCCAATGTTTAAGTCATCTCCCATCTTGGACATATTCTTTATGATCTCTCCAGTATTTATTAAATGATAGTTTCTTCTATGCTTGGTTTGTCTGTTTAGAAACCTATCATCTTCCATTTTATTATTATTATTATTATTATTATTATTATTATTATTATTGTTATTATTATTATTTGAAATTCATTGATGAAAGTTCTTCCTGTTCTTTTATTTTCTGTCCTCATATACATTTAATCAGATGCTAAATTTTGATATCCTATATGTTTGAAAATTAAAATGTTGTGGATATCTTTCAAACATCCCAAAGATTGCAGACATGTCCCAAAAGTTTTGTGGTGTCAACAATATGTTTGGCTGAATGGCTATGGTTAGAAAATATTTCCACTAAATATGTTTTTTTGGCAACTATTGTGACATCTCATACACTCTCAGTATGCACCACAGTTGCCTAAATCTTACACAGTAGTTATATAGGTTGGTATTTCTGACTTTCGCCCAAGCCAAATATGTAGAACAGAATAATATTCTTGAATATATGTGGTGAAAATAAAAATTAATAATTAATATGCTCAGTTATCCTGCACTCTTGAATTTGATGGTGCTTCAAAAGGAAATCCTGGTCCAGCTGGTGCTGGAGCTGTGCTGCGTGCTGCAGATGGGAGCATGGTATGCTGTTGCTTGAATTATATATTAGTCTGCCATATGATCTTTAAACTATACCTCTTTCTATTTCTGAGCTTTGGTAGGTCTGCCTGCTTCGTGAGGGATTGGGCACTGCAACAAATAATGTTGCTGAATATCGAGCTGTAATATTAGGACTGAAGCATGCACTTAAGAAAGGGTTCAAACATATTCGGGTCCAAGGAGATTCAAATCTTGTCTGCATGCAGGTTCTATGTTTTAATCCTACAACACCTTCTTTTTTGAAGGATATTATTTTGCAAATATACTTATGGAAGTTTGGTTTTATTTTCAAAAGTAGACCAAAAGAAAATTAGCTTGCCGTGTGAATGAATTTCTTGCTTTTGCAAGTTTTCTGAAGGGAAAAAATGTGAAAGGAATTATAAAATAAAAAATGAGGATAATAAATCAGAAAGAGAAAACTAGAACAGTTTAGCTAAAAAAATTTCTGAAAAATCAGAGCTGATACACCTTCTTTTAGTTCTATTACTCTGAAATAGACAATTTTAACTACTAATTGGTCTTGAATTTACCATTTATCATTACTCTGAACAGTTTAACTCTGAACAATTTAACTACTAAGGAGAGAACATAATAGTTATTTCTTTTATTCTATGTGATTAATGTGTCAACATAATCACTGCAAAATGCTTCATTTTGTTCTTGAATTTATCATTAAATGATGAACTCATTGTTTGCCATTTTTTTTTTTTTCCTCTTAGCATTTTGACATATTGTTTTATAGTTGTGTTCTTGCTTATATACAGATTCAGGGTCTATGGAAAATCAAAGCCCAGAATCTGGCAGACTTGTGTAAAGAGGCCAAGGAGCTCAAGGATAAGTTTACATCATTCCAGATTCAACATGTTCTTAGGGTATAGACAGATAATTACTTGTTTACTAAGAAGCCACAACATTTACAAAATATGTGCTATAACTATTTTAGACAAGCAAATATCAGCATTTGTTCAAAAGTCTGTTCATATTCTTTGAGTAAGTTGTAATATTTTGAAAACCTTCTGATGGATTTCATCACTGATTGATTTTCTTTCCTTGATGACTATTTTCTATCATAGACAACATAATGTATCCACTGTATTAATTGATCTTATAACTCAATCAAGTGGTGAGGAGTCATTGAACTCACACTCCAATCTGCTCGTTAAAGTTTTAATTTTCGGGTTGGGTCTTTTGCGCTCATCTCTGCCGTACATTCAATTTGTATCAAATTCTGCATTTTATAATGTTGTTAAAGATCTAACACCATAACAAGTTATTCATTCAGAGTTGTTTATCTTGAGTTGTATATTGTGGTACATTGTATGGTGGGTTGCTACACTTGGATGACCTGCACTTACACTATATTTCAGTTCTTTGTAATCTGTATAATACTAAAAATGTCAAGAGTAAGCAAGAAATTTATTTGAATGTGACTGGAGATAATCTACTAGTAATTAGTCATAGCTCTTGCACTATTTGCATATTGTTTGTCTAATTAAAAGGCCTTGTTTTCCGCTGCACTGGCTCATTCACTGACATTATATTCTCTATCCAGGAATACAATTCCGAAGCTGATAAACAAGCAAACCTGGCCGTTGATCTCCAGGGTAAGGATTTTCAAGCTGTACTCTTTTTTTCTGGAAAAGTGCCAAAAAAAAAAGTTGCATATCTTTTCACACACCATTTTATGATCTGAATATTTGTGTCAACATAGATGAGATGGCATATGTTTTGTTCTGTTAACAAAGGGTTTGATGCTTTAACATTATTAGTCCATGCTAATCTGTCATGATACTAATATGTTGTGGCTAATTGAAGGTCTGACATATCAACACCACATTGGACTAACAGTATTTAAGGAACCAGACCTTAATTGTTTAATAGAATAAAACATAGACGAGCTTTTGTCGATGAAATTTTCACGAACTGTAGAGTGAATAACATGTTTTTCCCCTTTATTTCTGTGGGTTCGAGATTTGTTGTGTTTCATATCCTTGCTCCAGCATAAAATTGTACATCTGATTTTTATGCAGTTGGCCAAATTGAAGAGGATTGCAACAGAGTAATCTGAATATTTTCACGCACATTTTGTAGTAGCATAGTAGTACTGCTGTAGGCTTTCGAACTTTTACTAGGATTTCTTCGCGACATTCAGCAGCAGTAGTAGTAGTAGTAGTAGTAGTAGTTTCGTGATGCCATAGGCTTTCGAAAATGTTTTGATCCTCAGCAACCGAAAGTGAAGCATACTAGATAATCTCAAGTGCACTATCCATGGAAGATGCTGCTGAAGTTTCAGCATATGTGAAATGGATATAATTTTGAAGCAGAAATAGTAATATATAAAAAATCAAGCTTTCTCTGAAAGCAAATATCAAATTTACTCTTTTCCTTTTGTTTTATAATTACAACAGAATAATCCTTTATTATTATTTTTTTTATTTTTGCTATTTTTTTATAGTTAAAATAGGTGGAAAATTGCCATTCCATTGAATATTATCAAATATCACAATTTAGGTTTGTTTTTTTTTTTTTTTTAAATTAAATTTAAATGAAAATATATCACCCAAAACTATTTGCTTACATCACACACACTATAGTTCTCCGGACTAATTAATTGTGATGTATAGTTTATTGTTAAATATAATTAATCATCATGTTCTAAAAATAATAATTAACAATCATTTTAAAAGGAATTACTAATAATAAATAATTTAAGAGTTTCTGCTAAAAAGTAAATATGCACTCAGCGGATCCACTGCTTGTTTGTGTGTTGCATCTTTGTATCGATACTATTTTTGCTAATGGTATATTTAACTTGATATTTTTTGTTATTGTTTATGCTTAATTTTTTGAAATATCAGTTATTTTTTAAAAAAATACTTTAAAAAAACTCAGAAATGACAAATAATAACAACCATGTCTTTGCACTCACTATTAAAATTTACGAAACAAATAACAAATGCACTTGATATACTCGTGTCCTTAACTTATTTTAATTAACATTCCTAACCCTTTCTTTTTTATAAATTATTACCACATTTTTAATTTTTATTTAGATTCACTATTAAACAATTTTCATTCAAAAGATTAGCAATTTTCATCTAAAAAGTGTGTTTAACTACTGACAAAGTGCTGATCTTTTATATGGAATGACTTAATTGTGAATTTAAGTAAATATTGAGTAATTGACAATGATTTATTAAAAAAAAAAAGACAAATCGGGATATAATTGTATTTTTCCCATATTAATAATCACTCACCCTATTTACACCATTCTTCTTCACCAAAAATTATCAAGAATCAATAAATGGACAAATGCATATTTTTTCCATGATCTTTAATGAATTTTTCAATTAAGTCATTTTTTGAAATTTTTTTTATTGAACTCTCAAATTTTATGCATGTTAAATAAGTGCTCCTTATCAAAGAACAGGTACTACTCTAATAATTTGGCACCTTATATTTTTGAAAAAAAAAAAAAAAACTATTCTATATAATATTTTGTGACTCTTTGAATTTTGCTGATTATATTTATGTATTTTTATTTTTTATAATAATTTTATACTTTGTTATGTTGAAATTGATGCTTTAGATAAAATACGTTTGAAAGGATGAGCCAAAAATAAAAAATAAAAAATTTAAGGCGAATTTGCCAAAACTCAATCACCATCCCTTTCTTTTCATAACTTCATTGATTATATATTTTAAAATATGAGTTTGATAAGAAATTTAATTGACTCCAATATCTTAATTCTCATATTAGCAATTAATTGATGAATAAAAAAACAAACATTGAAACGGATTAAAAAGAAAGAGAGAGATTTGACGATATTTAAAACGAAGGAAACTCATAAAAATGGCATTTTACAAACTTTTTGTTATGTGAAAAAATTGTATTTATCATCCCATCAATAATGTTTTTATGAGAAATTTCCTTCTGTTCAACATGAGATACGTGAAGCATATAACATGGCTAGGGATGAAAGTATCAGAAAGAGCGAAACCAAAGCCTCAAACTACAATTATGTTTCAATATAGTCTTCTTAAATATTTGAAAAAGATAAGAATAAAATTAAAAGCATAAAAAATAATATATAATCTATAATATTTATAATGTTTTTTTAAATGTGACTCATTAATAATATGAATAATTACAAATATTCATATGTACTAGACATAGAATTATAATATTAATAACTAATAAAGTTCACTAATCTTTTAAAAAGATAAAAGAATTCATATCATTTTAAAAAATGAAATTAAAACTAAAATAAAAAAAAGAATATTTCAATTGGAGTTAATCTTGACGAAAAAAATAATAAATCTTTGTAGAAATAACTAATCCATTAATTGATTCAGACGATAAACTGATAACTTCTCATCCTTATCTTTTTTTTTTTTTAAAATAGAGTTTAGAGTCTGTTCGGCAAAATTAGTTGTTTTAATAACTGTTGTTAGCTGTTTGAGTGGCGTTTAGCTGTTAGCTGTTTGAATAACGTTTTACGAAACGCTAAAAGCTAAACATTACATGAGTTAACTTTTCATAAAAAACTATCTAACATCTAAAAGCTAATCCAAATGTTATATTACCGAACAATTTTTTAAACAGCGTTCAGCATTTTGACTAGTTAAAACTCTAAAAACTATTAAAAAAGTTGTTACCGAATGCAACCTTAATGTTACATGTTGACTAATTCATAATCCTTTCATTTTCTTTTTTTTAGATTTTACTGTTTATTTAATATTGAAAATATTAAAATACTCCTCATCGAAAAAAGTTAAAATACCCCTATAATGAGTATTACTCTCATTCCATTAAAATTTAACTATGCATTATTATTATAGTCGTTGAATTTCTTTATTTCTAAAATTTAATATAAATTTAATTAAAACTTATTTCATCCAATAAATTATATATAGAATAATTAATAAAAATTACTATTACGATCTTATATAATGTTAAAATACAGTAATGAGGACCGCTCTCATTTTTATTTTTTTTTTTCACGCACCCATTTCTGCTGATTTCGAAACTTTGGCTAATTAAGCTTTTGTTTGATTTTGTAAATTAAGTCACAGAAGCAAGATTTGGACTTTGTTGTTTTGTGTTTATAGAAGTAGAAGCTGTACACATCTAAATCTTATTTAAGTTAATTTAATTATTAACGTAATTATTTTAATTAGCCAATTAAATTATTGGTTAGTTAAATTAAATAATTCATTTTAATAACCGATCAAAATATTTAAGTGATTATTAAATAAAATTATTAGATAAATATTATTTACTGTATAAATAAATAATATAGTAAAGATAAATAAAAATGAGTTAAGTGGACCAATTAAATTAAAATTTAGTTAATAAGTCAGATGTATACATAATTCAAGTAATACAGTAGTAACCAATCAGAGTTTGCTAAATGAACCAATTGAATTACATCTTTTGGCAAGGGGACCCCCTCAAATGCCTCTCTTCATATATAAGAACATAAAGAGACTCGTAGAGAAAAAGATAGAAAAAAAAATTAAACTCAATACTATAAAAGTTCTCTTTCAAATTTAAAGAATCAAAGTTCTACGTCAATTTAAAATTAAATCTTCACGACCCTTGAATCGTCAAACGTTCGCTCTACATCAATTCAACATAAAATCTTTTGGCCGTTGAATCATGTTCAAAATCAAGTCTTTCGACCCTTGAATCGCGCTCCCAATAAAGAGAAGAATCAGAGGTTAATTTTCGTTATAATAGAAAATTTCACTAAAAATTATATCTACTATATCATAAATATAATTTATATTTTATAATTTTTTACTTCTTAATAAAATTAAGCAAATTTTACGTCTATAGAAGCTAACAAAGAAGATTGAAAATTATATGACCGCTAAGATCGAATGAGAGATGAGACTATGCGATGCATGGTATAAATGGGGATGTGAATTTTTTTTTTTTTTTTTTTAACTGTTTTTGCCAATAAATTAATTAAGTAACAGAATTAATTTAATTAAAATTATTCTGATTTACTTACTTTTGACAAAAAAAATACAGTAAATGGATAAATTTTCTAATTTTTTTTCTTTTTGACTTTTGACTTTTGAGTGTTTCTTATGAATTTACTTTGGCATTTAAAATTTTTTAATAAAGTTTATATTAGGATATTTTTATCTTTTCCAATTTAAAGGAAAATTTCATAAAAAAAATAACAGAAGCGGTAAAGTATTTAACGTGATAAATATTTAAGGATGTAATCATATATTTCAAAAAAACAGGTACTAATTAATGTATTTAAGTATTATATAGAGATATAATAGTAATTTTTTCTAATTAATATTGTTGCACAAAATTCATTAATTTTTATATTTTTTTTTTCATTTTGACATTGCACTTTGGAATATTTACCCTAATTATAAATTAAAATCATTTGTAAAATTATCAAAATCATCAAATCCGGTAATAAAAGAACATGATTTGAAGATTGGTTGTAGTATTAGCAGCATGAAACATAGGATTGTAACATATTTTTGCCTCCAATTATAATTTAAAATTGTCATATAAACGAACGGCTATGAAAAGAAGTACTAAACCAACGGCATCTTGTAAAATACTCATCTAATAGCACAAAATGAAAAAAAATTTAATTGACTCCAATATCTCAATACGATTGGACAATAGAGAAAAACATTCCTCTTAACATAAAAGACTGACTCCAAAATATATAGAAAATGATTTGCAATCTTTAAATTAATGGAAAAAATAATTCCATTATATTCTAATTCTTAATCATTAAAAAAAATTGTGTACATCATCCAATCAATGGTAGATTGAAGGGACTAAAGAGTATAAAATGTAACCGTATTAAATAATATTCAAATATTTATAATTATAGATATTTACTATTTAACCTTTTTGCAGGAAAGAAATAGGTAGTTTAGCTAACTACAGAATCATTAATTTTACTAAACAGCAGGGACGTAATAATAATTTTGATGATAACCCGGTGACGTATGGATAGGGAGGTTATAATGCGGTCTAACCGTCTAAGTACTCACAGACTAACAAAACCCTTTCTGTGGTATGGATAGGGAGGGAACCGGCAAACAGTACTAAAACCTCTCGAACGGTCTCTTGCCCAGTAATCCAACACTCAAATGGCTTTCGCAGTCTCCGCCTTCTCTACTCCACACTCACTTTCCACTCCCAATTCTCTTAGAATTGCATCTCATACTCTTTCCCTTCCCATAAAAAACCTTCATTTCCAATTCCATGGGTTTCCTAATTCTTTCAACCGCCTGAAATTAAAGAAAAACAATTCGTTTCTCTATCGAATTGGAAAATTAAGGTCAGCTGAGGAGGAAAGCCAAATCCCAGAAGTAGAACAACAACAAGAACAAGGAGCTGAACAACAAACAGTTTCTGTCCCTGTCTCTCCTTCGGACACTCTTACCATGTTCTTTCAGGTACTGTTGTGTTTTTTTTTTTTGTTCTCTTGAAATTATTGCTATTATTTATAATTATCAAGTTCTTTTAAATATTTCTTGAACTCAATTCAACAATGCTATAGGGAAGAGAGTACTTTAATCAATTGCAGTTGTTAGTTTTTGAATTCATAGGGAATATTGAAATGTCCGTGGTACTGATTATGTTACTTTTTTTGCATTTTGAAGGCTGAGGGAGTATTGAATGAATCTGCCGTTCCTACAGTCACTAAGGCCTTGGAGGTACGAAAATGCCATCCACCTTTTGTTTCTTTTGTTTTGAATTAAGATAGAAAAGTTTTCTTTGGATTTGGTGAGAGGCTTGTTGCAGATTTTTACAATGTGTGTTCACGTGGATTTATCTCTTCCTATAATGGAGACTCTCCTCTCTATAATGAGGATAATAAAAATTCAATTTCTTCCCAACTAGTGTTATGATTTGCAATAAGTTTTCAGAATGAGGATAGAATTGCTCTCTTGGATTTTACCTGGAACCTAGTAGACCTATGATCAATATCAAAACGTAATTTGGTAAACTAAAGTTATGTTTCTAAAGCTTATGTAATTCATCCAAAACATTAAGCATGTGTAATGAGATAGACTACCTATTTTCCAATTGTTGGAAAAGAATCCTAAATTGATGGAGGCGGTATAGCTTTTGCATTCATTATATACCTGCACACTGAAACTAGAAAATGTCAGGGATGCAGGACAAATGATGAAATGATTAGTAAATATATTCCCCTCGCCTGAATTTTTCACAACAATCAGTAGGTTTTGGACATTAAATGCAGCAATTTCAGGCTGGCATTTCTAAAAATTACTGACTTCCAAAGGACATGACCTATAAGTTAATATAAATGATAACATCAATGTGTTGTTTGAAGCTTGAACTTTCTAGTGAATCATTACAGGACATCTGTTTAGGTGATGGAATCTATGTAATTTTTTGGTTGGTTCTACATCTCATATCTGCTCTTTGGTGATGATTTGGTGATCAATTAAAAGTCTACTTGAGATGTGATAACTGTAATGTTGAGAGAACACTTTTGTGCTGATTACATGCTTACTGATTAATTGGCCTCTTTTAATTGTTGAGTGATGTGTTATTTCTTATATAGGCGACCGATGGTATTACAGATTTGAAGGTTCAAGTTGAAGAGGGTCTTGCAAGTGTTCAGGTGGGTACAAATTGCTTCTTCCTTCTCATTTCTTATGGTAACACTTTCGCTGCAGTTTAGTTTAGCATAATATTTATATATTTAGATCAGTCTGGAACTTTCAGGGAATGTAATATATGCAAATGTTTGTATGAGTAATTGATTTTATTTTTGATTGGCCTTGCTTACATGTAATTTGTTAAATCAGTCATTTAAGACTTGTTTGGTTCCGATTTAGATATTGAATTACTATTCTACGGAATAGCAAATTTATAATCTTAAGTCTTGGTTGAAGTTATGCGTGATACACATTTTTTCAAATTTATGAAGCAGACAATTTTTTGACAGTTAAGAATAGTTTTTGGTCTTGGTAGTTTGTTTTATTTTATCTCTAAAGTCAATTGAGATTTTCTTATTGCGAATATTCTGCTACAAAAATGTACAAATTAGTACTCCCTCTGTTCCACTCAAGCTGTCGGTTTTTAAGGTTTCTTTTGTTCCACTTAATTGTCATTTTTTAAAATTCAAGAAAAAATTTATTATATTTTCACTTTTTTACCCTTATCTATTGAATCCCACTATAATTATAGATTATAGTGTTAGAAAATTAGTAAAAAGGGGTTGAGGTAATTTGAAAAGTAAATTTTGTAGAATCAAGATAAACTAGTCATTTTTTGGGTCTGTGTGAAAATCTAAAAGTTGACAGTTTAAATGGAATGGATGGAGCACTTTATTTTAGTCTCTCTACAGTTAGTTTAGAGTTATGAACAATAAATCGGGCTGCATATAATCACCTTTTTTCTGTTTTTCCAATTTTTCAGTTAACAAAACAAACTACTGTGCAAGCTACTGGAGTGGCTTCTGGTTTGGTAGAGCTCATACAAGGTGCGGGTTTCAAGTTACAGACTTTGAACTTGAGTTTTTTAGATGAGGAAGATGTCCTTGTTTAAACCATGCAATTTTTTAAGCTAGGAATGAGAGAACAATTTGTAGTTCCTATATTCTATTCTCTCAAAAATTCCATGCATGCATATTCTTGGAAGTAAAATATAAACTATCAATTGGCATTCCTGTAGGCTGTGTCTAAACGATCTTTGATCGATGAATTCTGTTTTTAAGGTTGTCTGGTGTAGTAATAATTTTATGCTCTGTATAATTTTTTGTTCTAGGAATTCAGTGAACAACAAGGCTATTTATTGATGCACAGGTATTTTAGTTGCAGTAATAAAATAATCTCATTTGAGTTGAAAATTTTTCAGAGCGCAGTTTTCAGCTTAATTTGAAAAACTTTTCGAACTACAATATTTAGGTCATTTCAGCAACAGCTTTTGAGGTAGCTTTTGGCGTTTTGAATATTGTAGTGTTTGGTTATGTAATTTTTAGAATTTTTTTATTTTTTTAATATGGGGATAGAGATTCGAATTTGAATCTATTATCAGGTCGAACTTGCATTTGCTACTAAGTTATAGTAAGCTTTTTAACATTAAATAGTAGCTATAAGACAGTTTAATATAAACCTTTAATCTTTTTTTTCTCTTCTTTTATTTTATATTAAACAAGATTTCCAAATTATCTAAAAATATAAAATTCATGTAGAATTAGTAAAGTTTAACTTAAAAATGTTAAATTTTTATTTTTAATTTTTAAAACATAAAATCAACATTTTCATATATAGAAAATAAACAATTCTAGAGAACTATATTCAATCAAATTATAATAAATAAAAATTAGTCCATGCCTTTTAAGCCTTTATCTCAAAATTAAATAACTTACCTTTGAATACCAAAATCAAAATACCAAAAAGAAAAAAAAAAATCAATTCCCAAAACAAAAATAAGAAATCTTATAATTTCAAAATAAAAGGAAAAAAAACAACTAATACAAAAAAAGCAAACCTGAAACCAATCCCAGCAATTAGAGCCACAAAGAAGTAAACATCAGAAAGCAAAGTCAGTCTGTTATATGGAACATTAACAATGTTCTCATGAACCTCAACTTGTCCAAACTCTCCTCTATAAAACCCAACCATATATGTTCTGTTGTTCTCTTCTCCTCTCATGAATCTCCAATTCTCACAAGCAAATCCTCCATCACTCACATAAACACTCACATTTCTTGGAAAAAGCCCTGTTACATCTTCATCCACAACATTGAACTTTCTCAATATCCAGCTAATATTATACTTACGAAGAGGAGAAGGTAAGACATGGAATCTAATCGGTGGCGGCGGTGGAAGTGGCCGCAAAGGCAGTGGTGTCGGTGAAGAAACGCTGGATCTTTTGGTTTGGCACTACTCTAGTTCTATCTGCAAAAAAGCAATTTCTTCTCTGGATAATTCAAGTTCTTCTTCGAAGATATTTAGAGTATTTCGAAGTTGATTAAAGACTCACCACCTGAAATTATGTCACCGCGATTCTAAATCGAAGTGATTTCCGGTTTGATTCCATATTTGGACCAGCAAAACAGATCGTTTAATCTGTAATAGTTTACACCAAATGATGGATCGACGATTGCTGCCGTGTTGGGATAACAGTAGCCTTCGCGATTAACGATTAAGTGAAAATTGCAAAGTTCTACTGCTAAATTGTTGAATGCGAGTCCACTGATCTCAACTCCAAAGATCTCAACGGCGGCGCATTCAAGCTCAGGTTCGATAGTGGCTAAGTACTTCCAGTCTGTCGGTTTAATTACAGAGGAGGATGCGGCGTGGTCGACTAGCTCAAACGTGTCTATTTTCACCCTATCGGAGCAACGAAGGAAAATTGTATTAGAGTCCAACTTATAATAAACTGCCATTTTATTTGTTGAGAATTTTGGAGTAGAATGAGAGGAAGAAGTTGCATCGGCGAAGACGGTGGAAGATCTTGGCGAGTGCATTACTGGTCGAGTTATACCGGTTCTGTAATTTGCATTTAAAAATTTTAAAGTCAAAGTCAACGAGATAGAGCTTAGGACATCAGCAGCAGCAGATAGCCGCTTTATACCCAACAACTACGAGCGGACAGCTTTTAACGCCCGTATCGTACTCAGACTATGCTCAATTTAGGCCGAGTATGCATCCTCGGAAATTATTAGCATAATAAAAAATAGATATTATACATCACAATATATATATATATATATAAAGAAGTGATATAGACATTTTACATTTTAACAATAATCGCTATTAAAATTTTACCAAATGCCAAAATTCAACTATCGCTGTGAGACATTAGTTATCTTCAACTGCAACTAGTTATCTGCAAGTACGACCAACTAAACCTTTTTTCTTAATTACCCATCAAATATCATCTAGCTCGCTATATCTATATTTGAGGAATGCGCACTAAGCCTACGGTGTGGACGGCTTGAATCATCATTGTGGAGCTGATGATTACGACGGTGACGGTGAAATGGTTGGTAAATATAGGGAATGAAACCAGATGAGATCCCCTTCGCCTGGATTAACGTTCATATGAATTAACATTGAACAAGGCTGTTTAAAGTTTTCATATGTCAAATAGCATGCGATCAATCAACTAATTTAAAATATAAAATTCATGTAAAATTAATAAAGTTTAATTTAATTATGTCAAGCTATTAATTCTTTTTACAATAAAATTAACATATTTATATTAAATAAAACATTATTCCAATATAGCCTTTGAACACAAAAGATCAGAATAACAAAATTAAAAAAAAAAAATCAAATTCCAAAACAAAATCACAATGAAAAACAAAAAATCTCAAATCTCAGAAAAAAATGCTAATACAAAAAGGCAAACCTGAAACCAATCCCAGCAATAAGAGCAACAAAGAAGTAGACATCAGAAAGCAAAGTGACTCCTCTGTTATATGGAACATTAACAACATTCTCATAAAATTCAACTTGTCCAAACTCTCCTTCATAAAATCCAACCATATATGTTCTGTTGTTCTCTTCTCCTCTCATGAATCTCCAATTCTCACCATCAAATCCTCCATCACTCACATAAACACTTACATTTCTTGGGAACAGCCCCGTTACATCTTCATCCACAACATTGAACTTCCTCAGTATCCAACTAACGTTAAACTGGCTAGGAAGAGGAGAAGATAAGACATGGAATCTAATCGGTGGCGGCGGCGGAAGTGGCTGCCGTGGTGGTGGTGGTAAAACCCTGGACTTTCCGGTTTGGCGACTCTCTAGTTGTATTTTCAAAGAAGCAATTTCTTCTTTGCATAATTCGAGTTCTTGTTCAAAAATTTTTAGGGTTCTGTATTGTATTTCAAAATTGATTAAAGGCTCACCACCTGAAATTATATCACCGCGATTCCAAATCGAAGTGATTTCCTGCTTGATTCCATAGTTAGACCAGCAAAACAGATCGTTTAGTCTGTAATAGTGTACACCAAATGATGGATCGACGATTGCTCCTGTGTTGAGATAACAGTAACCCTCGCGATTAACGATTAAGCGAAAATTGCAGAGTTCTGCTGCTAAATTGTTGAATGCGAGTCCACTGATCTCGACTCCAAAAATCTCAACGGAGTCGTATTCGAGGTCGGGTCCGACAGTGGTTAGGTATTTCCAGTCTGTCGTTTTGATTACAGAGGAGGATGCGGCGGCGGCCGCAGCGGCTAGCTCGTATGTGTCTATTTTGACTTTATCAGAGCAGCGAAGGAAAATGGCATCAGATTCCAATTTATAAACTGCCCCTTTAGTTTTTGAGATTTTTTGAGTAGAATGAAAGGAAGAAGTCGAACGAGGAGAAGATAATGCGGGGGTGGAAGATCTCTGCGAGTGCATTCCTGGGTCTGGTAGAGCTATTGTGGTTCTGCGACTTGCATTTTAAAACTTCAAAAAGTCAAAAGTCAATGATACAGAGCTTCTATATAATATATATTTATATATATATATATATATAGAGAGAGAGAGAGAGAGAGAGAGAGAGAGAGAGAGAGAGAGTATAGGAGAAGAGAAAATGGAAAGTAAAATTATTACCAGATTCAATATGCACTTGCGACTCTCATATGCTTTTCTATACTGTGCATAATATTAGGAGATTCTAAAACATACCATACATTATTGGGTTTATCTAAATCTCCAAACTAGTAGGTTTTCTTTTTCTTTTAGAATATCTCCAAACCAAACCGGTAGTTAGAAATGCAAATACCGGTAGTTAGATGGCTGATGGTAAGAGTTCAAATCGTCTAATTTGTTTTTAAGGTAATTGACTGCCTTCTATTTAATTTAACAGCTATACATACCTCATGGATGGTCAGAAATAATAATTGAACACATCAAAAGTAATACTGAATGCCTTAAAGTATCCTCTTCGCTTTAACTACAAGAAGGAAGTACTTCTTGTGAGCGGCATATCAATTCATTCATACATCAAAATAATTAAAATATGATGATGTTTGGTAGGTCAGCCATGGATGTAGATGTGATGTTGAATGATGATTTGGATCCAGTGAATGTTGCCTCACCCCCCACCCCATACCATGGCATGGCTTCAACAGTGAGATTGGGTCTAGTGGGTTGCCATTCTTCAACGTCAATAAAAGGTCTATAAACTTTATGCATTTTGTTTAGGAATAAAGACTAATTTTAGTCCCTAAATTTTGTTAGCAGAATTAAAAATATCAGATTTAACCTTAAATTTCTATAAAATAATTAAAAAAATGTCACAATTAGACTCAATTACCTTAAATCTTTATGGACCTAAATCTATAGGTCTAAAGCAAGAGTTCCTCCATTGATGGAGAGGTGCTTTGTTTCTATGTCAGCAGTAGAATTAAGAAGATTGAAATGTTAATTTCTTAACTCTTCATCTTCCTTGGAAAAATGGGGATGGAGATTACTTGAGAGAGATTGAGAAGAAGAAAGCAAAGAATAATGTATAAGTTGTGTGGTTATAGAACTCTTGGGGTGAGAGAAGCAGAGAGTAAAAAAAAATTTACTATGACTATTTACCATTAGGGGTACCAAGTGAAAATAAGCCTTGGAGTTCAAAATTTAAGATCCCTCTCTAGAAATTCTGAAAAGAAAAAAAAAAAAAATTGTAAGATTTTTGGATTCTTTTAATGTGGAACAAAATAGCATCATTACGACAATCAACAAAAAAGTGGAGCCCAAGAATTATGGGGCCCATCTTTATCTCTAATTATGGGGCCCATCGTCTCTAGGCATGGCATCACATTTTCATGAAAGCTTTAAATTCTATTCCTGCATAATAGGATGCAATCATGCTATGGATATTTGTTTGCATTCAACATGTGTAAATAGGTGGGCCACTCCTTTTTTAAGTGGGCCCAAATCTTTACTTCTATCACTTTGTTATAATAAACTTATCATTATTCATAAAATATTTTTTTCTGTCTTTAAAAAAAAGAAAAATAATTTTCTTTAAATTATTTAATTGTGACATTTCATCCACTAAAGCAATTTAACCAAAAAAAGTACAAAAGTTATTCATTAATTCGTATTTTAAATTAACAAATATTTTGAAATTCATATTTATAAATATGTCCAAAAAAGTAAATACAAAAATAAACATCAAAGTCTGAACTGTGTTGTGTTGCAGGCAGTACGAGTGAGTTGTGCCAAGTTATTATTTCATGGAAGCAAGGATTGAGTCTGTCTGTGCAGATTTATAGCTTGTTGATTAGACAAAATTAAATAATTCTTATATACTGTTTCTGTTGAATGGTTGCTTGCAAGATAAAGTTGTCGTCCTTGCGGGAAATTGGGAATCCAAAGAAAAAAAATAATAAACCTAAATACTCACTGCAATTATTATTTTTATTAAGTTGATTCTGACAATGTTTTTTTAACGACTAAAATTCATGGGAAATGCTAAAATAAAAATATTAAAAATAAAATTTATATATATTTTATAATATTAAAAATAAAATTCACATATATTTTATCTTTATAATTATATATATAAATTTTATTTTAAATATTATTTTAATACTCTCGTCAGCTGGCCGTGCTCAAAAATTCATTTGATATCACAAAAACATGTTGTTTTATATTTATCAATTTATCTTCTTAGAAAGTGTGCTGTTTTACTTTCATTGTATTAGAAAAATAATTTATGAGGAGAAGACATGAAAAGGTTGTATTTTGTTAATTAATGAATTATTTGGACGGAGATAAAATATACGAAGGATTTGAAACAGAGAGTAAAAATGATTTGAAAATTTTCGGATCTTTCATTTGGTTTGTATGAAAATATTAAAGATGATGTAAAATAACGATTTACAATCTAACTTTCACTTTATTTTGGGAAGAAAGTGAAGAGTGTCATTTTACACACTTAGCAAGTGTTTTTAATTCTCCAAAATATATATATATATATAGAGGGTAAAAATATAAATTTCTAATAATATCATTTTCTTTTCTTAAGAAAAGAAAAAAATTATTTTCTTTCCTCATTTATTTTTCTCTTAATCCAAACACAGAGCATAAAATAAGAAAGGAAAATAAATAATGTAATCATGATTTATTTTCATTCCTCTATTTCCCAAACAAAGCATAGGCCAGCAGTAAAACCATTAAATTATTTAGCATTATATTTTAAAAAAAGAAAAAAACATTGTTGTTGTTAGGTGAAAACTAAAGAGGAATTTAATAGAAAACATGAAAGATAAATGATAGTCTCAAAATATAATATAAACAACAATAAATTGTGGAGTTTTTTTATAAAAGTAATGCTCTCTAAAAAATTATTTCTCACTTTAATGTCATTTCAAAACTATTTATCAATTTAATATTTGTCATGTCATGGAGAAAGAGTGTTGTGTTGAAACTACAGCTGAATTTATGGTTTTAATGTAATAGAAATAATAATCCGTACTAATAAACAATTAGTAAATAGTAGTTATATAAATAAATAATAATTTTTATTTTGTATCGAGACCACCAATTCAATTAGTGATTTCAAGTATAAAATGAAAATTTGAAATTATCAATTTGTCATTTCACTAAAAACACACAATTTATTTGGTTATTTTAGTACAGTTGTTAGATGTAACCGCTAGTAAAAAAAAGTACATGAGGAAATAATATTTTTTTAAGAGTCCACCAGTAAATTAGTAATTTTAATAAAAAAAATATTTATTCACTCAATTTATTTTTTTATCAAAACACAAGATCTAGTGGTTTTGATTCACAAGTTAAGTAATAACAACAAAAATGTCCTTACATAATTAAAAGTTACCAAAAGTAATAAAGTATTTCCAGTTAAACTTGTATTATCTTAAAAATGTCTTAATAACTAATACATAAAAAATTAATCATATTAATAACTATCCACAGGTCCTTCTAAACCACACCTTAGAGGCCTTCTATTTTGGTATACTGCATCTTCTCTAATACTTTGATATTTTTCTCCATATTCAATATTTATATCGACATTCATGCAAGAAGCTTGAATCACCACTACAAAAATAAAGGCAATTACCAACGGATATTTCCGTTGGTAAATTTATTATTTTGGTCGATAATTTACATTATTGCTCAAATCAAAATCACAAATAAAAACTAAAATCTTTTCCTGAAATATCAAGCGATCTGTTTTGCAAGGGGAATGGAGGCAGCGATCTGTATTAACATTTATTCCAATCTCCAATAATCTTAAGATCGACAATGGGAGGGCTTGGGCAGGAGCATTGTTTCTCAGATTTTGTTTTAGAGTTTTATAGAGATTAAAAAAAAAATACGAGCAACTGAGAAATGGAGCAAATGGCGGTTAGACCACCACTCAGCGGCGCCGACAGTAAATCTCCTTGCCAGCGGTCATACCTTTAAGCGTTAACTTGGTTTGCCAAAGACAAAGAATTAGGACAGCAACAAACATAGGAGGAAAGAAAATGAAATAAACTTTGCTGCAATTTTTTGGGCTTAAAATCCTTAGAATTTATCGACGCAAATTTGTTGGTAACATGACACAAATTTTGTCGGTAATATAATTAATGAAAAAAAAATTTTGCAATTATTTATCCACCGATTTCGTCGGTAATCCGTAGCTAAGTTCTCCAGCCATTTATACACGAGCCATTTACCGACCAAGTCTTATTGGTCGGTAATTACCGACGCATTAGAGACCAAATATGGTCACTATATTTTTATAATATTTTCTAAAACTATACAATTTATTTTGATTGTTGTTGTCGGTACATACCAACATATTAAATTCTGTCGGTAATTTGCGTCGATATTTATCGATTTTTTTATAGTGCACATTCATAGATGGTTATTGTGGGTTAGAAAATCTCAGGTGAGTCTATTGATTAGGTACAATCATTATCTTAAAGAAATTATTAAATAAGTATTTAACATGAGATGTAAATCCATCACGTGTATCGAAAGACGTCGTACAAGCATTAAAAATAAGTACCATATATTGAAATGGTATTGTATCTTCTATTTCAGAGAAAAAAGTATAGATTTCCTAGGTTGCCATTATCGAAGTGTAATAAATGTTCAATGGTATTTCTAACATTGCAAATAGTACACTCCACTTAGCTTATGGTATAGAAGATGATGTACAGGGCATATTAGCGCGATAACATTCATAATAGTTATATTTCATAGGAGAGGGACTTGAGGTATATCGTCTACTAATGGTACTTCAACTGGAATACGTCTAGATGTCATTTCACATCTCCTTCGCCTCTATGATTTTTTCAATGTTTGAACACGAGAGAACTCCATAGATGGAGGGACAAGTTGAAGCATAGGATGAGATTTGATACGAATTATTTCATTCATTACACCGAATAGGTTAAATGGTCTTTGACAAAATGATAGACTTCTACATGTTGGTGATGTTAAACTGTGATATATATGTTGGAGCCCAAACGCCAATTTCTTCATGCAAAAAAATTAACAAGGCATTATTTACTTAGAAATTAAATTAAAAATTCTACTAAAACTAAAAATATAAAATATAAAAAGTTATTTACCTTTACCAACACTTTTTTTATGGGATTTCTTCCTTCTTTCTGTGAAATATGCTTCAATTGTTGTGCTTGAACGAGTTTTAAGTGATGCTGAGTGTTGTGGTACTATGAATGTTGTGATATTGTGAAACTTTTTTTAATAAGAAAAGTTGGGTAGAGTGAATCAGAGATATGTAGTAGCTATATGGAATCGATTCTCTGATTCCCTGCACCTTTTCAATGGCATTAAATCTTTTGTGTTATGGTTTGTCTTAAGGCTGTGCATGGTTTTTGGGAGATTCGAACTGAACTGCAGAATCGAACCGAATTGAACTGAAATTGAAAAGGAATCATTTTTTAAGAATCGAGAACTAGAGCTAAAAAGGTTTATGTCTTGATTCTGATTTTGGTTCTTACTAAGAATCTAACCGGAATCGAATTAGAACCGCATTGGACTGAAATCTAATCAGAACCAAACCGAAGAACCTATTAATAAATACATACTTTTGATTTTTGGATATATTATTTAATATAAAATTTATGACTTTAGAAAATTTTTTATTTATTATATTGAGAATCATATTATTATTTACTAATAAATATTAAGATGATGTGAAATTCTAAGTGTAATTGATGAGTTACACTTCATTAATTATTAATTAACAATGAATTTGATATTTAGGAAAAAAACATAAATTTAACTTAATTTTCAATTTAAACATGTATTTTTTCCTATATAAGCTTTTCTATATTATGACTTACAAATTACTAAACCTATATATATAACAAGTATGTACAACTGTGTAGATTTATTTTATATATATATAAAATTATAATTAATTAATCATATAAATATATTAATATTTTGAGAGTATTTTAATTGTAGCTTTTTAGTCATTCTTTTAGTTTATATTATTATCATAATTCTATAATTACAACTATTTCTAAAAACTAATTAATATTTTAATAGCATTATAATTTATAATATTTCTAAAAACACGTATACTTTATATTATATAACAACCAATTCAAATAATATAGTAATTATTATCTTTATAATAACTAATAATTAATAATAGTATAGTTATTGATAATTATAATTAATAACTAGCATTTAACAATTAAAACTACATAGTATTTGAACTTAAACTTAATATTATAATCATTTAAATTTAAAGAAATATGGTATCAACATGAAAAATCGTGTATAATTTTCAACATGGGAACATGAACCATAATCAAAGAATCGAAGAATTGAACCGAAATATGGTTCAGTTCCGATTTCGCCGATTTCGGTTCGTAAGTCATTTGATTCTGATTCTAGTTTTAAATTTAATAATAACCAAACTATGGTTCTGGTTTCACTTGTCGAAAGCCGAATCAGAACCGAAACTGTACAACCTTAGTTTGTCCAAATAAAGGAACTGATACCAATATATTGACTAGCAGTTTCAATGCAAATATATTGCATTAAAACCACTAGATCATATGTATGTTTTGATGAAAAAATATATTGAGTGAACAATTGTTTTTTTATTTAAACCGCTAATTAATCTTGTAGACTATTGACAAAACACTATACTTTTTGTTGATTAGTGGTCATTTCTAATAATTGCACTAAAATCACCAGATAAATTTTGTGTTTTTGTAAAAAAGCAAATTGACAACTTCAAATTTTCATTTTGTATTGAAAGTATCAATTAGATTGGTGGTCTCAATATAAAATAAAAATTATTATTTATTCATACAATATTTTTTGCTACGTGTTTGTTGATACGCATTACTTTTTTTTTTTGCATTGAAATCACCAATTGAATTGAAATTTCAGTACAATATTCCCTCTTCATATCACGACAAACATTAAATTGATAATAATTTTTAAATGATATTAAATTAAAAAATAAATTTTTAGAAAGCATTATTTTTATCAAAAATCTTAGAAGATGATTATAAGAGTACCGCGAATATAGAAAAAACATTAACCCTCTCTCATCGGGGACTTGGGACTTGTATACATAGCTGAGATGTGGTTATTTACATGAGAGATTTGGGGGGAGAGGCATCAGGGGCATTTATGACCGATAAATACATGAAATGTAGAATAAATGTAATTATTAATTTTAAATTTAATATTGAATAAATTTATTTTTATATAAGATGGAACTTATGACCGATAAACCCATGAAAAGGAGACACACATAATGGGAGCGGAGGGACCTCGTTTAGTTGAGATTCGAAAACATTGTCAACTTCTCCAAAACCAAATGCCAGCTGCTGAAATTACACATCTTTTAACGTTTGACATGAACAGTATATAGCACATTTGTCTGAAGAAAAGGTCCTTCAGATGCCCTTTCCACCTCACGATCGGACATGGTTGCTTTCGTTCTTTGATTTTTCAATTTTATGGATACCAATGGAGACGTCGAGATGGTGATGTGACGGTTATGCTCAGCACAGCCGAGTTGATTGTGAAGGTATCGCTGTTTGCAGTGGTTATGGTGGAAGCATTACCCTGGCAGTGGTGGTAAACCTAGACGGTTTGAAACTTTTAAAATGTTGAACTTACTGCCATTAAATCACTAGTTCCAGTCCGGTTACCGTTCAGATCAATTTCAGTGTGGTTCCGATCGCGATTTCTGCCAATATATGTATTATTTTTTAAAAAAACATTCCATTCTAATGTTACATCTTTCTTTTAGAAAATTTAAATTAAAAATATTGCTAAATTTATTTTAAATAAATTTTAAAACGTTCATACTTATATAAAAATAAAATTAATTAATTTTATAAAATAATTAAATTATCATTTTATTTTGTCTAAATATTATTAATTAAGTAAATTGTTTCAAAATTTTGAAAAGTACTTCAAACAATGTATATTTAAACTAGATAAATAATTTAAAAGGAAAAATAAGTTATAAATAACATAATTTTAAACTAAATATTTCACTTTTTTTTTTTTTAACCATTTTACTTTTTCAAATTTGTAACTTTTCAAATAAAAAGTATATATTTTTTAAGAAAAAATCTTAGTAAAGTATACCATGTATTAAAATATTATTTAGACTTTTAAACACATATAAAATATGCTAAGTGATTACTGTTTGAAAAATAAAAATAAAAAATTTACTGTTCAAACCGAATCAAAATTGTCAAAATACTGACAATTTTTCGTCGATTCAAATTTAAATTTTAACATTCACGTGAATTTTAAACTATTGGTGAACCGATTGTTCTAATTCAAAATTTTAAATCAACAATTTCAATTTATCTATATGATTCGATTTCGATTTAAAATGAATTGATGGTCATGGTGTTGCCATATAGAGGGGTTGGATTAAGGGATGCAAAAGGTTGCGGGGAATGGAATTAAAAGGCTATTCAACTTAAATCGATAATTCAATAAATATATAGATCAATTGGTAGATACTTTATCAATAAATCGATAATAGAGGTGAGCATTTGTTTTAAACAATTTGGTCAATTTGATTCGGTAAATAAAAATTTAATTAAAAATTTGATAAAAAAAATTAAATTTTCAGTGATCAGTTAAAAATTTAATTAAAAATTAATTTAATCGAATTAATTAAATTAATCTACTTAACTAAGTAGATAATAGAATTAAAAATAAAAAACATTTCAATTTAAATTTTTATTTAGATAAAGTCAACTCATTATAAATTTTAATTAAATTCGATCGATTAATTAAGTTATCGTATTTTTTAATTTCAATTCGACTAATAATCAAAATTTATTCATTAAATTCAATTAAATAAAAAAATTACAATTAATTTATTACAGTTAAAAATATTATTCACGTTAATCAGATTGGCAGAATGCTCCTCCGCAGCAATAAATGAAAATTCGATGAGTGGATAATCACACCGACTAATTTTTCTTTTTTATCACCTAACGGTTCAATAAAAAAAGAGAAATGGCGCGAGATCAGCACTAGGGACTATGATGCAAACCAAAGGAATAATTAGGGATCAGTAATGCAATTAATAATAAATTCAAGGACTAACTTTTTTTGGAATAAAGCCAAGAAAAATAGATGTTTCTAGACCAACACCCAACTCAATGAATCCGGCACAATCGATTATATTGACTTTTGTCTATGACAAGACATGTGAAGTCACGTGTAATATATATGCACCGGCACCGCTTTTATTTTATATTCTAGGCTTAGGTAGAACTGGAAAACTACATGTGAGTTGTTCAAATGGATCGAATTTCACTTGTTAAATTTATAAAATTTAATATTGTAAATTAACAATGTATATTCTTATACACAAAAATTTGCAAACAAAAAATACATTAATATTGTAAAAATAATTATTTTTTATGAGATTTATTAAAAAATAAAAATTAATTAAACATAAAATGAAATGTTTAGCATATAAAATAACTAAACATACATATCTCTGTGTCTAGTAGGAAGATAGGGCTAGCACCACATGCTCTAATTATATAGTCATGTGGAGTTCAATGGCCAAACTCACCAAACCAAATTGATAAACTAAACAAATGAAAGTATCAAAAACATGAAGTTGCAGCTACCTAAGCTTCGTTTCCAAGTTTTAAATAAATAAACAAAAGAGATCTCGTTTACCGGTTAATAAAAATATATACGATCGATGCAGAGATTACAGAGAGTGAGCAGTGAAAATGGATAGATAAAACTATACAGCCAATTAATTATTGAAGACACTGTCGTTTGGTCAGTCTTTGGTCTGCTACCCAGAAGTGATGTCTCAGTGATCAGTCATAGCTGGCGTTCACATTTAATGGAACCAACCCCACACTCTCTCTTCTTATAAAATCTATCCTATCCATCTGTTATTCTCTTTCTTCAAATTTATCTATTTATACCCTGTTCTTGATTGCTTCTACTTGAACAGCCACTTTCTAGTTTCAGCTCTTTGCTTCTCATCACCCACAATGGCTTCCAAAAGTGTGTTCTTTCTGGTGGCTGCTTGTCTCTCTGTTACTGCTTCAATGGTATGGCTATGTACTCCTCATCAATGTTAATTACTGCTTTTTTCTCTGTCATTGAATTTATGTTAATGGGGTTTCTAAATTTTTCTTTTTGGTTTTCTTTACATTGTAGGCTTCATACCCCAGTGTTGATGAGTTCAAGGAAGAGGTGGTTTTTTTTATTACTTAATGACCGTTCTTGCAAATTATTTTTCTGGTTAATATACTGTGATTTGTGAATGGTAGTTTGATCTCTAAGTAAGACTGCATTTTAATATTGATTACAGGCTTTTTATTCCAGAGTAGTAGTAGCTCCAACACCAGCCCCTGCACCGCCAGTGGTCAAGCCACCCATCACTAATCCACCAGTGGTGAAGCCTAGTCCTCCAGTAGTCAAGCCACCAGTAGTGGTCAAGCCACCAACTCCTACCACACCGATCGTCAAGCCACCAACTCCTACCTCACCAGTGGTCAAGCCACCAGTTTTTTCTCCACCAGTGGTTAAGCCACCAACTCCTACCCCACCGGTCGTCAAGCCACCAGTTGCTACCCCGCCAGTGACCAAACCCCCCACTCCGTCACCACCAGTTACCAAGCCACCAAGTAGTCCTGCACCACCAGTAGCCAAGCCACCTACCACTCCAGCACCACCAGCATATAAGCCACCGGTGACGCCACCATCTGGTTCACCAATGCCACCTCCAGTTAGAACAAGAGCAGGTAACGCATAGAAATTGAAGTTTAAATGTGTTTTTTTGGTCCACATCGTTTAAATTTTTCTTATTTTATACATTGCGAGTGAAATTGGGTGTTGAAGATTAATTCTGTTGGTTGCAGATTGTATCCCACTATGTGCAGAAAGATGCAAAAAACATTCGAGGAAAAACGTCTGTGAAAGAACTTGCATGACTTGCTGCGACAGGTGCAAATGTGTGCCCCCAGGAACTTACGGTAACAGAGAAAAATGTGGCAAGTGCTACACTAACATGACTACTCGTGGCAACAAACCCAAGTGCCCTTGAAATTTCAAGAAACCAAAACTACTTTCTTTCTTCATATATATTATAGTTATATAGATAAATGAACCATATCTTTCTAATTGTTATTTAAGTTTCAAGTCTCTAATGGAGAAAAAGAAATAAATGTTGTTGTTTCTGTTTCTGGCATTAGATGCAGGTGGTATATTAATTGAGCAATCAGTGTTATAAATATTGTACTGAGGCCAAGTCTGTGCTTAGCTAGCTGTTTCCTTGAGTTTTAAATGCTGATTGCAGATATTAATATATTTTGTTGTTTCAGTAATTTATTAATGGATCAGGGTTTCTTGATCATTTGATATTTTCATAAATTAGGACAATGCTCCCTCAAATATTTGAGGATTGAGGTGTTAACATTTCATGTGCACCATAGACTTGGGATTGAGAGCTCTCTCTTCCACTAAGCCAAAATGCTTGGTTAGAAAGCACTTCATCATCTGCGTATTTATTTCCTCTGCAATTACCACCAGAAAGACACTAGCCCAACAATTAATTATTTTTTATTTGGAAAAATTATTTATTTAGTCCTTGGGGTATGATGAAATTATTTATATAGTTTACTTATTTTGGAAAAATATTCAACGCGTTCTTGCCGTTCATGTCCGTCTCTCTAAATACTCATTTCATAACATCTTCAATGCGTTAAAAACATTTTAAGCTTCTATTATATCATAATTGTATATAAGGGGAGAAATTTTATGTTGGTGAAATTTCAACATTAACCTTATTACTAATTTTAAGATATTCCTATTTGCTATCACTAAATTAAGATATCAATTTTTTAAAATAATAATAGTAATAATAATAATAAAACGTCTTCGATGATATTCCATTAGGATTTAGAATATATCAGATTCAAACTTCTTAAAGAAAAAGTTAGCTGATGTGTTTGATTATTCCAATCATTGTGTGAAATATTTAAGAAAGCTGTGAATTGAAGCAATTTAATATTTACTGAAATGTGAGGTTTTAAACCACCAGTATACTGAAATTTATTACCAAAACTTTGACTAATTCGGCTCGAGATTTAATTACAATTAATGCGTTTCGCCTCATTCTTGTAAATGTGTTCAATGGAAATTGAATTCGAAAATTATTTCCACATGTTCAATCTGTGATGCGACAAATTAATATTTAACTTTAATTAGAGCTTTACCTGTTGCTTGTTACCTCCATTATAAGGGTAGAAACACATATGCAAATACAAGAAATTGGGAATAATTTAAAACCTTTATTTGCTCATAGTAAATCCAGAAAATAGAAACATCTCGTTAAGCAACTTAAGATCTATTATGACAACAGAAGCCAAGGCCCTTTTTTTTATTTTGTTATAAACATTAGGAAATCAGAATTTTAATAATTTTGTATTTCATTTTTTAATAATTTTTTGTTTTATTTATTAGTATTTTAATTATTTAGTGTTTACTTTTGTATTAATTTCCTACTTTAATGCTCATTTTCTTTTTCTTTTTTTAATTTTTTTCTTTGTTGCCATGTTTTTTTAGCCAGATCTCATTTTCTTTTTTCATTTTTTCACTTTCTGCCAACATTTTTGTTTTTAGTATCTATTCTTCTATTTTATCGTTTCTTCATTTTCAGTAAGTTTTCATCTTCTATTTTTTATTTTTATTTTACGATTTTATTTTTATATGAGCGTATCAACAATTTAATTTTGGTCGCAAAACTGTTACCACTAAGGATGTTATTTATGCTTTATGAAGACAAAGTATGACTTTTGATTCTATTATATACATACACACACACACCGTATCTATAAATACAGTATATATATATACACCATATTTATTGATACAGTATATATATATACACAATATATTTAATGTATTAATTAACATATATATATTTATTATATATTTAATTAATTTTATAATATTTATTAATATAGTATATACATTCTATATATCTTATTTATTGTTATTATTGTCGTCCTCGCCAATCATTATTTTCATTATTGAATCTATAGGAATTTGTTCTTCTATATTTCGTGTTTCTTTATTTTCATTTTTTTAGAATTTCTTTTTCTTAAATTTTTTCTTTATTTCAGCATTTTCTTTTTTTCTCCTATTTTTTAGTATTTTCTTTTTTTCAGCCTCATGTTGTTTGATGCTATTTTGGATATTTTTATTTGACCAAATGTATTAATTTTTCAATTTTACTCTTTTATGACATTTATTAAAAACTAAAACTTGAATATAACATTTGTCCAATGGTCCTAAGAAAAAATACAAAAATATTCCTTAAACTTGAAAATGGTCTGTTTAAAACTAAATGATATAATAGAAGGCAATGTCAGACTCTACCAAAATGATAAACATACAAATGCTGGGCTAAACGATGGATGTGTATTCATTTTCTTATTTATAAAACATTTTATTTTTGAAGTTAGACCATGAAAATGAATTTTTCATCATTTACAATAAATAAAATAAATAAATAAATTTTACACCTCCGTTCTCCTCACTCTTTCTTTCTCTCAGAACCTAAATTTAAACTTTTTTTTTTTTTTTCATTCTATGGGCAGCCACTGGTAAGAGCCTCTCTTCTTTTTTGTTTTTTTTTTTTTTATAAATAATTTTCAAATTTATTTATAGATCTAAATTATTATCATCCAAATATTAAAATTTATTATTGTTCATACTTAGAATTTTATTCTCATATCTAATTTTCGTTATTATTATTATGGTGATTTTGTCTAATATTTTTTTTATTTGAATAATTATGCAAAAAAAAATGCAGATCTCCTCTTCCATAGAAGGAAAAAATTTGAAGACATTCAAATTGGACTTGTAGAAAAACCATAGAGTCGAACAGTGGCCATGAATAGTCACCAAGTAGAGTAAGCGATCGTCTATAGCATAAATATTATGTTCAGTCAATTCGATTGGATACTTCAAATTAAAATTGTGTTTTTTTTAATATAAGTGGTTTATTATTAGACTTCATGCACAAAAATATAGAAATATATTGATCGTATCATATATCCGTATACAGTTTCAATTAATAAAATTTTTAATTTGATTTTTTTAAAAATAAAAAGAATATATTTTTGCAATAAAAAAAAACTCAATACAATACATAAAAGTTAGCATGTGGGCTTATTTTTACCCGAAAGGTAAATATTTTCTTTCAAAAAATTATCTCTAAACATAAGATTTTTAGTTTTTTATTTTTGGATTTCTTACTCATATGAAAATATTATAATATACTCATAGTATATTTTTTATTAATAAATTATCAATTTTCTTTATTGTAACATTAGTTTATGAGTTATTCAAAATAAATCATACTCGTGTTACACTATTTATTAATGAATTATCAATTTTCTTTAAAAAATGTTTTTTTTAATAGTTGCACGAGGTATTTAGACACGTATCTGCTTAATCGTTCACAAATTTAATTAATTTTTGCACGCGGTCGGAGGCAAAATGGCTGGTTGCGGGAGAGATTTTGTATTGCAGATGATTAAACTCATAACCTAAATCATAATGATCAATCCTGGAAATAGTCACTGAGCTACTCTCATTGGGATTATATGAGTAAATATGTTTGATTATTGAAATCATTGTTTGAAATGTTTAACAAAGTTGAGAATTGAAGCAATTTTTCAAATTTGCCATTGGTGTTATATTCAAATTCCTGAAACGTGTCGTTTTGAAAGTTGTCAACATAATCATTAATGTCTAACTTAAATTAATTTAAGTAGATTTCTAACAATGTATTATGAGGAAAAGGGGTCAAAAGAAAGCGGATAAATTGCATTTAAAAACAAACAAAAATTTTACTATAATAATAATAATAATAATAATAAAATTGAAATCAAATTTCTTGATAATATTTACAAATATAAGCAAAAATAGATTGCATCCTCAAATGAAATTTTTTTTTTTTTTTTTTTACAAAATCAAGGATTTAAAATCTGAAATTTAAAGTCCCTGCTGTCACCTCCAGTGTGAGTGTAGAAACACGTACCCAAATAAAAGAAATTGGAATAATTTAAAAACTTCGTTTGCTCATGATAACGTCCATTAAAAAAAAGAAAAAAAAAAGAAAAAACTTTGTTAAGCAACTTAAGATCTATTATGACAAAGAAGAAGACACGCAAAAGCCAAGGCCCAAAAAGTGGGTCCATCAAGCCCAAAACTCTCTACCCGAGTCCTGTCCGAGATCTGGTTTTGATCTTACAAGATCCAATTTCAACGAGCAATAACTACTTTGCCGCAAAAAAAATTAAGAACAGAAAACAGAAAACAGAAGAAAGCATAAGCTAAGGAAAGCAAAAATGGTTAGTAGTGATGGGATACTGGGGATCGCAGAAGGAGAAAGAATAAAAGCAGAAACTCTTAAAAGAAAGAAATGGCTAAAGAGACGAGAAAGATGGCTGGTAATACTTGGCGTGATCCTTCACGCAATTTATTTGCTAAGCATTTTCGATATCTACTTCAAAACCCCAATTGTCCATGGCATGGATCCTGTCGAACCTCGCTTCAAGGCTCCAGCGAAACGTCTCGTGCTTCTAGTAGGTAGGATCTGCTATTGAGTACTATCTGTTTGATCATATGTCTAAATGAATGAAGATGTTCGTTTATTTTTCACGTTTTCTTCATCAATTTTAGTTCTTAAGAAAATTTTGGGCTTAAAGTTTGCTTATTGTGCGACATGGGGTTTGCCCATTTGATGTCTGCTTTAGTTATTTACTTATAGAACATAAATATAAGGAGTAGAACATAATATTGGCAAGATGGGATTGTTTAAGTAAGTTATACCTTTAGTTAACTTGAGCTTAAAAGTGACTAACTGAGAAAAGCACATGATCTTCTAGAACTTAGTTCATAGTTTGGCATATTAGATTGCTTATTGCTTATTGAAGCATTATTTATTACCAAAAAAAGGGAATGCTAATAAAATAAAAATGGTTCTAGGCCTTACTGGTTATAATTTTTATTTTTTGAGTAGTTAGTTTTCAAAATTTACTCAGAAACCTCAGTTCTTAGACTGCTAAAATTTTTTGTTTCTCTCCCTGTTTTTTTTTTGGTTGGGGGGCAGAGGGAAGCAGGATATCGCAGCATTCAGGAAATTGTAGGTCCTTGACCTATAGATGTTCTTGATTTTCCTGTTCATATAATGGCTACATTTTACCGGGTTCTGGAATTGAACAGCTTTAAGCTGATTTATAGTCATCAGTTGTTTGTCAAGCTATACTAAAAATTAGGTCTCTTATTGCATTTTTTCTCAATTTTTGTCTGCAAGGTCTTTTAATTACTTAGAATTATTCTTATATTTCTTTTAAAATCTTTGGTTGAAATGGTTGCAGCGGATGGTTTACGTGCTGATAAGTTTTTTGAGCCAGATTCAGAGGGAAATTATAGAGCTCCATTTTTGAGAAGTATAATTAAAAACCATGGTAGATGGGGAGTTTCGCATGCTCGGCCCCCTACAGAATCGAGGCCTGGGCATGTTGCTATAATTGCTGGTTTCTATGAGGATCCTAGTGCTGTCACAAAAGGTGGTGACTTTATCATACTGTACCATGTTAATGAATGAGTCATTATAAATCTTTCATATTCTTGTTCTTTCTTCATCAACTGTATTGATTTATACTGCATAATTGCTGATTTGCACTCCCATCTGCTAAAGGGGTATTTTTGCATTTACAGGATGGAAAGCTAATCCAGTTGAATTTGATTCCGTTTTTAACCGAAGTAGGCACACATTTTCTTATGGAAGCCCAGATATTGTCCCAATATTCTGTGGTGCCTTGCCACACAGCACATGGAGGAGCTACCCTCATGAGTTTGAAGACTTTGCAACTGGTTTGTCATAACCTGTAAACATAAATTCTTTTCTGTAGAAATTGATTTCATATTTATTTATTCAAACATTAAAAAGCTGATGTAACTGAAATAAAGAAGAATTTTAGAAGGACTACTATAACCTATGTCAAGTCATATTGAAGGAACCAACATTTTTATGTCTTAGTGCCCAGATTCTATATTTCTTACTTTTGTGCAATGCCTTATCAGTTGAATAGTTTTAATGCAGATGCTTCCTTTTTGGATGAGTGGTCTTTTGATCAATTTCAGAGCCTTCTGAATAGGTCCAATGAAGACCCAAAATTGAAGGAGTTACTACTACAGGATAAGCTTGTTGTCTTTTTGCATCTACTTGGCTGTGATTCAAATGGTCATGCCCATCGGCCCTATTCATCTATCTATCTCAACAATGTCAAGGTTGTAGACCACGTGGCAGAACGCGTCTATGCTCTTCTTGAAGATTATTATATGGACAATAGTACAGCATATATATTTACAGCTGATCATGGAATGAGTGATAAAGGTTTTCTACCTGAGAATTCCATGTTTATTATCATCCATCAATTTTTTTTTTGGGTAATGAGGACAGTATTCGGGAAATGAGAATGATAATTAAATCTAATTTGAGAATCAATATGGCTGGTTGACCTAATCTGAAATTCACCCAATTGACAACTTAACCACAGAGTATTGGTTCTACAGGCCTGAATATTGAGCATGATAAGGATGCATTCTGTTTTGGATTCCTTAAAGGCCTGATTATGCATTCTGTTTTGCTTAAATCCATATATAATCTTTGATAATGCTGTTCTCTAAGTTCCTCTGATTTATAGAGCCTGACATATGTTTCTACTCTTAGGTAGTCATGGAGACGGACATCCTTCAAATACTGATACTCCCCTTGTTGTTTGGGGAGCAGGTGTCAAATATCCGAAGCCAACTTCCAGCGATGACCACACTGACCATAGCTTTCGTTTTGTTGATGAGCATGTTCATGATATGCCAACACCTTTAGATTGGGGCCTGAATGGCATCGAAAGGGTGGATGTAAATCAAGCTGATATTGCACCACTAATGGTCATATTTACCCCTATTAAATTGTGTGTTTTGAGCCTAATTTTATGCTTTGAAGTCTCCTTAATAGTTGGTGGTAGTTGATCATTGTTTTAATCCCTTTTGCAGTCTACGCTTCTTGGTTTACCATGTCCTGTTAACTCAGTTGGAAATTTACCACTTGGATATGTTGATATGGTTGAGGTTGGTATAGTCGACTTCTTTGTGATAAATAGAAATGAAGATTATCATCTGTACTTGCAGCCATAGTACTGCGCAGGGAAAGCATACTGATAAACATATGTCCTGTTATGTCAGTGGCAGCTGAAGGTTTTCTGGAGGGATATATATATCTCTCTTAGTTGGGGAAAAAAAGTTCATCCTATCATTGGAATTCAAACATGATTTATATATAAAATAAGTATTTTGATGATTATTAACTTAATTTTACTATGTAAGAATTACAAATATACTAATAATTCATTTATTGGAATACAAGATAGGAAGGTCTTCCTACAAATCAATGCACCTACCATTAATACCATTTCACAAGGCCATTGTTACATGTTCAAATGCCTCTGGTGCAGCCTGGACATAGAAACATGGTAGAATCAGAATAGTACCAAGTCCTTTTTTAATGTTGTACCAGGAGAAGGGAAGAGAGAGAGAGAGAGAGAGATAGAGAGAGTGGGTGGGTTCCAGCCAAGAATAATCATCTCCTTTCTGTATTCTTTTTATTTTATTTTGTGTGCTTTTTTTTTTTTTGGTTGGGGGGGGGGGGGGTGAACAGATCCAACATTTTAAACATTTAAATTCCCCCCCTTTGTGTATGCCATGGCAAGCAGGACCATTTTTGGAAAATTATTACATTAATAAATGAAAGCAAAGCTGAATTTTCTATCTTTTGTCCAGGCAGAAGAAGTTGAAGCCGTGCTAGCCAATACAAAGCAAATCCTCAACCAGTTTATTCGCAAATCACGTATCCTTTTCTTTTATTTGGTTTATATCACACACTTTCTCCTGCAACAGCATTATGTATTCAATTCCTTTTTGAAAATCTAAATTTGTTGCTTCTTTGAATATACCAAGTTTGTATGATCTATTTGCTTATGATGGTGATCGGTATACTGTATTTACTTCCTTTTGTTTGCCAAAACCTATTATTCATTTATCCACTGTACACTCATATTAGAGTTTGTGTTTCCCATAATATCTTCAAAATGTGTCATCTTCGATGCTCGTGAAGAATGTAATTAAGATTTCTACTTTCCATTGGTTTTCTTGACAAACTTAGAAATAAAACACTCTAACTCATTATATTTCAAGCCTTTTAAACTACTGGCTCAATATTCCTCTATGTTGGAACACATTGAGGATCTGATATCTGCAAGAGACTATCAAACTGCAATGGTTCTGACCCAAAAGCTCAGAAGCTTGGCACTGCAAGGCCTTCATTACTTTCAAACATATGACTGGCTGATGCTGATGACTGTTGTTACTCTTGGTTACCTTGGTTGGATGGTCTACCTCATTCTCCATGTGCTGCAATCTTATACTTCACTGGCAGAGAACATACGTAAGGAGCAAGCTGCCCCGTGGAAAAATAAAACTGGAAAAGTAATTTCTAAGTAAGCTTAAACTCTTGTAAGGTGTATTTTATATCATTATGAAAAGGTTAAAGGATGAAGGGAAATAAAAAAGAAAAGAGAATCATGTGCAGATTTATCATGTTAAAGATAAGCATTTCTGGTTCCATAGAACGCTTTTATCTTCAGTTTCATTTAATTTGGAACATGATGCAGTGAGTTTTGCAGTTAATGCTGTCTTTTAATTCATATTACAAAGTTGTGCAATTAAATGAAGTTTGTATAGGTTACATTTCTTTCCACATCCAGAATTTGATGACTCTTGAACTTTCCAAGATCCCTGCTCCTAGTCACTTTTCCTTCTGTTCCCTGTAGATTGTGCTAGCTGAAAAATGTTATTTTTGATGGGCAAGCACTCAGCTGAGAAGCAATGTGAAAGTTATTCTTTTGTAACTAACGTCTAGCAAGAGACAAGTAGATAATGATGTACAAAACTTTAGAGGAATGAGGAAATCCCATCAGTAATTAAATAACTTTCAATTGCAAATTATGTGCCACTCATGATACTTTCTTTTCCTTTATCCTTATAACCATTTTCCTAATTGTAGGTATTCTAAATGTTATATATTCCTTTTGCTTACTAAGTTCTTTTTCCAATAAGTATCATGACATAGTTTTTCATATAACAGTATGATCTTCATCTTAGTTATCATGTAACAGTGTGATCTGCACCTTAAAATCTTTTAGTGATAAACAGGGACAAAGCCAAAAATCTTTATCAAGGAGGGGGCAAAAATAGTTCTCATACAAAAGCATCTTCACACTTGCAAACACAAACAAACATGCATATATAAATATTAATTTTATGTACATGGAAAACAAATTCATTGATGCGTGTGTTTGTGTGTGTGTGAAATATATTAATATTTGAGTTTTGAAAAAAAAAAAGATTTCTTAATTTTTCATAATTTATCTACAAAATTTTGCAATTCTTAAGATAAAAATTTGTTGAATGGAATAAATTAAGTATTTATTTTGTAATAAAAATTATAAATTAATTATTCAAGTAATTCAATCCCTAATTTCACTTTTTTTCACTTTTGTTTTTCATTTTTTAATTTTTCACACAATAAAACTAATGAGTTGAATTAGTTGAGGGGGAATTTAATTTTAAAACTAAATTTGGCAAAAAGTAAGGAGGCAAGTCTTATTTTAGAAAAAAAAAATTGTGGGGGTAGTACTTTGTAACTTTTTCAAAAGGTAAGGGGGGCACATTAAGTCATGATTGGTTTTTTACAAATTAAGTCATGTTGATCTTTGCTATGTAGTTGTTTTGTTTTGTGAAACTATGCATTATGTATCTGATATATCTTGTTGTCTTTGCCTCTTTCACAGGTGTATGTGTTTGGATGCCTATTAATGGGAGTAGTTTCTATTATATTATATGTGGAGCACTCTCCTCCTCTGTACCATGCATATGTTGCAATGACAATGTTTCTTTGGACCCAGATACTCGGTGAATATCAATTTGTAAAGGCATTGTGGAAAAGTTTAAGTGGGAGAAATTTTGATCATGCAATTAAACTTTTAGCCACCTGTGCTATCTCAATTTTAATCCTTGAATTCCTGGTATTGAAATTAAACATGCTACTGTTTATCATGATTTTAATTGAGCTCAGTTGTTAATTTATCATTATTAATGATGCTCTTTCTATTTTGTCCAGGTGAATAGCTTCACAGAGAGGAAGCTCTACACTTGGTGCTTCTTAATTTCAGGAACCATAGCTTCTCTTTATCTTTTCAAATCAATTCCATGGAGATCTTCAATACCAATTTTTGTTTGCATTGCCTGTTGGTGTCTATCTGTTTTTACTTTGATGCCAGCAGAAATTCCAGACAACAATGAACTAGTGTAAGTCACTTTTGCACTCTGTTGATTTACTAGGTCAATATAATATAGAGGCATAATTTGATCAATAAACTGTGGAAGTGGGATTTATTGTTAGGATGATGTAAAATGCTTACTATATGATCCCTTCCTCCTATTTGGATCACCATATTGATAATAGGTGAATCTTAAACTACAAGTCCACCACACATTTGCCTATGATCTTTGGTCCGGTGATACTAGAGTTGTCCAGGGCTGAAAGTTTATAAATTCAAGCAGTAGTTGGGTTCTTATAGTCGATAGCTTTATTGGCAAAAAAGTTTTGAGATCCTATACTGGCATTGATCATGTGGTCCCTGAAACCCTGCTATAATAAGGTATCTTGATAAAGTTAAGCTATCACTAACAGAGAAAATCTTTAGTAAAACTACTTTTACGAGTAGTAAGGTTTTTTTTCAGCTAAAAGAAATTTTTTTTGCAGAGCACAATCTGCATTAGCTGCCAATATAGGTAATCCAGACATCATGTTTTGTCAGTTGTGGTCTTCCTAAAATCTAATTCTGGAACTCGTAAGCTCTTTAGTAATCCAACAACAATGTTGGTTTGGCTACTCTGTCTGTTAGTTGCTATTTCTTTCATGGCAATTGATCTTTTTATATGACTGTTCAAAATTGTGTTTCTAGAATTGCAAGTGGAGCTATTATTGTCATAATTGGAGCAGCTGCTAGATGGCTAGATCAGCATTCTGAAGGGAATAAGTATTGGTCAAGTCTGTGTTGTCGTGAAACAAAGAAACCCAGGCTCCCCATGCTTTTTCATGCACAGGTATGGCTTGTCTTTAACTTCTGTCAATTAGAAGATTTTATAGTTTCTTGACAAATCTAGAAGTAAATTCATTCTTTTGCATCAAAACTAGGCTCTTTTGGTTGGATTATCATCAATCATGGTGTCATTATCAACATCTCACAGAACAGAGAAGCAAGAGCTGCATGTATTACACCAGTTAATAAATTGGTCTCTGGCTGGTAATGCTTTAAACACTTCCATCTTTTGCCTTTATAAATGCTATAAGTGACTTTTTTTGTGCAGACCAGGTTTTTAAATATCAGCTTATACATTACATAATGGCTTAATGTATTAGATTTTCAGCCTACCAATACAATATTTCCCATTATGATGCAGGTGATTTGAAATCACATATACTTTTTAAATGAATTTTTGTAATAAATTATTTCTTTAACCATAAATTATCTAACCATTCATTTAATATCTATTTGTGTTGTTTTGCTAAATTTGAAAAAATTATTCACAATAGTGGCAGCTGACTCAATTTGGTATGGTTCGATTTAATCTGGTTCCATTAAGTATTTTCTGATTCCGTCGTTTAAAACCTTGGTACAAACCCACAAATGTTGTGTGAAACTTTTGCCATGTATCATCTTAACAAGTACTATCATTCCTTCCTACAGTTGAATTTTCATAACAAATGTAAATGATGAAACCATTATTTATGATTTTTTTTACTTTTCACTTCCTTATAAACACATATGGTGGTGCACTGGCTAACTTTTATTTTTCACTATCAATCGGATCCTATGTGCGGTGTTAATGTGTCAATTTGAGCTTGTAGATAGAAGCTTTCTGGTTTGGTGGGAAGATGGGTTTGTTAAGACACTCTTTATGAATACAGAAAGCATAAACATTTAAATGGCAACTAAAATCGAGGAAGAAAGAGGGGATGGTGGTAATGAAATTTTAAACTCAGAAAAACCTTAATGGAAAAGGGTTTATTAACTTTCAAAATTTGCATATTTTAGAATATTTCTAGCATTCATTTAGCTTATGGTCCGCATTTGCTGGGCAGCAAGAATAGACCAACTGACTGCACCTCCTAACTTGTTTGTGGGTTTGATGAAAGAGTTACACTTCTTTCCTTTGGCATGCTAGGTTTGGGTGTTGATCCCGCAACTGCCTCCTACCAGACTAAGCATGTTTGTTTGAAGAGTTCTTTAGTTTTACTTATCCGTTTTCCTTTCTTTTAGCTTTTATAAATGCTATGATGTCATACTTTACGAATTTAATTTGAATGGCATTTCATTTGTTGATTAACAGTCACTTGTAATTGTATTGTTATAGGTTTCTCAATGGTTCTCCCGCTTTTCTCAGAAAATGGCCTACTGTCACGACTCACTTCTATTTTTCTTGGTTTCGCACCAACATTCCTGCTTTTATCTATTGGGTATTTATGATTTCAAAGCTGATGCTTGTTTTACACTTTCATGGGTGTGCACAATGGTAAGATATGCTTATGCCTTTTGTCTCCCCTTTTTTTCTGCCTTGTGAAATCCATGCAGATACGAAGCTGTCTTCTATGGTGCACTTGCTCTTGTACTTTTGGCATGGATACTATTTGAGAATACACTTCTTCACTTAATGAAGGTGAAAAAATCATCATACATTAGAAACATGGATGAACATGCTACATTGGAAAATGATAGATGCTTGGAACTTTCTGATCTGAGAATTCCATTAATTTTTGTAAGTTTCAATACTTTTGGTTCTTATTTTTCTCTTCCTATTTCTTCACATTTTTTGGTCAAACAAATAACTGCAAGAATGCACTGACTTTCTTGTTGTGTTAGAATCTTCCATCAGCACAAGATGATGCTGATATATCCTTGTTGTCTTCTTGATATTCTCTATTCACTGATGAAATTTATATGGATTTGATGACTCATTTTTTCAGATGGTTTTGTTTAATGTTGCTTTCTTTGGGACGGGAAATTTTGCAAGTATTGCAAGCTTTGAGATATCATCTGTTTATCGGTTCATCACTGTCTTCAGTGTAAGTGAAGATGATGCTCAGAAGATTAAAATGGTTTTAGTTTTGAGATCTGATAACTGATATTATCTGATTTGAATTGCAGCCTTTTCTGATGGCAGCCCTTCTTATTTTCAAGTTATTCATACCATTCATGCTTGTCATGTAAGTAATTTTTTATGCTACACCTTTTCACTGGAAAAGTTCTGAAACAAAAGGGGCCTCTTTGGAAAATCAATTTCTGATTTGTAATAACTTGTGTTAAAATTGCAAGGATTCAATGGCACAATCTCGGTAATTATTTAGTTTGGTTTGACCTCCAGTGGGTATAGTACTAATTAGCAGGTTTTATAGAAATGGCTATACAGCTATGATATTGGTACACATTTTCTTTTAGTTTTTATCAGTTAAAGTCAAGCTTTCAAGTTGGTCTTCCACTCCTGTCCTTTTCTTCTGATAAATGATTTGATCTTCCATTCATTTAAAAGACATAGGAGACAAAAGTCCATAACTCATTAAAAAAAGAAGGTTTACATAGAGAACAGAAATATCATTAACAAGCATAAACTGTCAGTTGTAAGACAGATATTTGATTAGAAGTGGTTTATCTAATGTTGAAGCCCCATCTTGACATTAAAAACTTCATGTTATAGTAGCTCATGTGAGCTATATATCTTTCAACCATATTATGCAATCCTAGAGTTTCACTTGTTTCTTTTCCCTGAGAAAGCTATTCTTTTACTGTATGTGGACACTTTTCCTCTTTGTCCCTCTGTAATCACAATTCAACAAATTAAGTTTTCTCTATGTGGAATCTAAAGACAAAGTTGTAGGTATTGATTGGCAGGAGACTGAAAAAAATGGAAAAATTGTTATATGGTTGATGTAATCATAGGAAAGTAATGGAAGGAGATGTAGTTTAATGGAATTATGCTTTAAAACTTGAAAAAGAAAAATATGGATGGCATGTTAGAAAGGAAGAACTAAGTTTTCTCCAATGCACTCAGTTATATTTAGCCAATCAATTTTGATTCTAGGCAACAAGATTTTGCATGTGATAATCTGTCTATCAATAGATGTTACAACTCAAAATTTCTGCCCATTTCCAAGTGAAATAATACAATGTCTTATTCAGTAAAATAATGCTCTATGGTTGGTTGACTGAAGCATATTGATTGCCTTTATTACTATTTTGTCTTCATTCCCATAATATCTGTCCCTCTGAGCATCCAATTAACCACCTGTGGCTGATGAGCTACTTGCTAATAGAATGTTTATGCTCTTCGGAGTGTTTGAAATCTGAAAATTTTGGTTGATTTCCTTTCGAATGTACCCAACCACTAAGGTAAGGTGTGACATTTTCAGGCAGGAAATAGTCTTTTTTATTTGTTTGTCCAGCCTAAATTTACATTTGGATAAATTTTCTATTGTGAAGTTGTTTGCTTATGTGTGCTTCCATATATACACACTACCGATTTTGGTTGAGATGAATAATGTCAATTGGTGCACAATGCAGATGTGTTTTCAGTGCAATAACCAAACTTCTTCGAGTTCCACGGTTGGGCTGTTATTTTCTGGTTATATTATTTTCAGACGTGATGACTATTCACTTTTTCTTCCTGGTATGATTTCTTTTCATTCGACATTCTTGTTGATCTAATTATTTCTAGTCTGGTTAATTTGCATCATACTTGTGAAGTTACTTGGCAGCAACTTGTTTAAAGTACATAAACTATATGTTACGTATGCATATATTTATGGATGAATGTCTGGATTTGTTGGAATGGGGACATGTTCATTTGAACGAGTACTTGGTTCCTCAACAATTTAATCTCTGACTACATGATTTTGCTTTTTGACTGTTCAACTATATATGCATACCTGAGCTTGATTTCAAGCTGCATGTTTTTTCCATATGCAGAAAATGAAACTCCGCATTTTTATTTTAGGCTATAGGTTGATCGCCAAGAATTGCGCTCCAAACTTTTGTCGATAAACACTTACCTTAAACTTTCTTTTCTGTCGAGACTTTCTAAGAGAGTCAACTGAAATAATTCTTATTGATCTAGAGAATATGAAAACACCCCTACCATTTTTTCATTCTTGAAAAATTGCTGACTTGTATTCCTGATGGTAGGTTCGAAACACGGGAAGCTGGATGGAAATTGGTAACAGCATCAGCCATTTTGGAATAATGAGTGCTCAAGTTGTATTTGTGCTATTACTTTTTGCCCTCACAAATGTGTACACAAAAGACATCCAAGTTAGGTCAGATAGCTCGTCCTCTAGGAAAGCAGTGTAAAGTCACTTGAAATTATAAATTTTGGGCATCACAATTGACGATAGGCAACCTTTTCCATTCTTACAGGAAAAATTAAGAGCCGCATAACATTCAATTCTTTTTAACCCTTACATCCTGTGTGATCATTGTCTATATTTATATTATTATTTTCTTTTTCAGGGTTCCATAAAGTGGAAAATGGTAATACTTTCTATTTTTTTGTGTGTATTAGTGGAATTTTGAGCTGCAGTTAATTCTTGCATTTAGGATCTGCTGGGCAGCTATTATGTTAAAATACTATCTTTATAGTTGAACGGCACCTACAGCGGGGGTTTACAGTTCGAAGAAATGAATTATGAAATGTTACTCATTAACATTTGATGAAATTTAGTAAAACAACTTATGGCTATTAGGTCAGCCAACAACTATAAAATTAATTAATTCTGTTGAATTAATTTGTTGTGGGATAAATCAAAAAGTCATTGACTTGTAATGATGACTTCTTCTTCCTATTTGCTTGTCTAAAATATGTGGAAAGCAATGCGAGTTGAGCATTCAAAAAAGTGGTAAAATAGTCAAAATTTCTTATTATGCAGAGGGAGACAGCCAGGATATTAACCTGTCTTCATGATAATATAGTTAAAAATTCCTGTGAAACTATTATTTTGATTGAATGTCTGTTTACACAATGAATTTTAAAAAATTCAGCTTTATTTAAACATTAATAATAAAAAGTATTTTTTAAAATTTTTTTCTATTTTTCTGATATAATAATTAAATAAAAATAGTCCAAGTTTATATCAGAAATGGTCTTGCTCGCAAGGAAACTAAACCACAATTAATTACTAACCACTGAACAGTCAACATTGTCGAGAAATATCCACGGTGGTCAAGGTCTTCTACCATGCACTCACCAGGAAGCTGCGTTCCTTTCAAAAAAATCAAATACAGAAACCAACTTTTATAATAAATTTTAATCTAATTTCTTAATTATTTTCTCTCTGATTATGAGTATTCACATTATTTGGAAATTAAATTTGACCAAAGTTACTGTTGCATTCTTACTATTTGGTAAAATCACTTATTCCATTTCAAGTTTTAAACTGATAAATTTTAGTAATATTACATATATTTTCATATTATTAATAATAATATCGATAATTTTTAGAGTTTTTAATTTTTATATATAAAAGATTAATTTGATATGCAATTAGTATGACTATGGGCACAATAAATTTCACACCTTCAACTATTTAATAGGTTAATTTTTCAAGTTGAAAGCGTCTAATAAAATTATTTGTAAGTTTAAGTGTTTAATTTAATAGTTATAATTTTATAAATTGAAGTGTATTATTGGTGAATGTAAATCTGAGGGTGTGACTAGATATAGCCATCAGTTCATTTTGAACTTGAATCGAACCGTACTATAAATGAACAGAAATTGGACTGAAACTATCAGTTCAAGAACCAGTTAAAATTTATATAAGTGTTAAAATCTAAATCGGGTCGGAATTGACGATTAACTGTTAGTTTCGATCTGATTCGAACCATAAATTTTCTATTTTTATTTTCAAAATGATCATCATTTAACTTATTTTATTTACCTCTAAACGTCTAAATAATATTTTAATACCTAATACGCTTTAAATAAGATTTTTTCCTTTTTGAAAATGCTCTTGAAAAGTTAAAAATTTTAAAAATTAAAATGGTAAAAAAAAGGTGAAATATTTAGTCCAAAATTATATTATTTTTAACTTTTTTTTTTCCTTTTAAATTGTTTACTTAGTTCAAAATTATATTATTTGAAGCACTTTTCAAAATTTTCTAACAATTTATTTAATTAACAATATTTAGACAAAATAAAATGATAATTTATTTGATTATTTTGTAAAATTAATTATTTTTTTCATGAGAATTAATATTTAAAATTTTATTTAAAATAAAATTATCAATATTTTTTAAATTCAGTAATTCTTTGAAAAAAAATGTAACATTAGAACTTATTTTAAAAAAATAATACATATATCGCTGAAAACTGTGACCGGACTCAATTGGAATCAAAATTCAATTGAACCGATTCAGATTTAACATTTTAAAAGTTTTGAACCCTCGGCCGAAATCGGGTGGTTAAATGAACAGGACATTCCTAGGTGCCTCGTTAAAGTAATATACATATATTGACCCAAACGTTGACTTAGTCTCCTAAAAAATACTGTTGATTTTGGAAACGCACTTCAATCACGTTGTCAAGGAGATCCCAACCAAAGAAATGAGCCAACTTTCGTTGTATGTATAACATTCTCATCTTTACTTGTTTTAAGCAATAATTATTATTTGCTGCTTTTAACCAATAATTACAGAACACAAGAATTCATCACTTTATTACTTCTTAAAGTTTTCTTTTTCTTGTGTTGTGGTTTGTTTGCAGATTTACCGGTGGATTAGAACTGGGAAATTTAGTGGTTGGTTCTAATCTACTCCGTTTTTCGTGGGCTGCAATCTCTGCTCTTCAAGCTGAAGTGAGCCAGTATCAAGATCAGCAGTCTTTATCTCTGATATGCAGAGTTTATAAACAAGCAAATTATACCATTGTTGCTTTGATAACGTCACCTTCTTGTACGATTCATCATATTCAACAGCTAGGAGGAGATTTGGTTTCATTTGAAACTCTTAAGGAAGATAACTTTACTCTCTTTGAATTTTTATGTTCTAAAGGAAACCCATCATTCTCAATTCATAGAGCAGCAATTGCCCTCTTTTACCAACATTTAAGAAATCTCTCTCAACTGAAAGATCAGGTACTTACTCTTCATATTTGCATAAATTTTATACTGACTAAGTTTGTTTAATTGGTCAAGCTCATTCTTAATAAATATCAATGTTTAAATATTATTTGAAGTTTAAGAGGAGGCTGATCAGAGATTTTTGACTGTGCCTGTGCCTGTGCGTGTATTATGTTAAATTAGTTGCAAGGTTGATTACTGGCTTGTTCTCATTTTATTTTCTTTTGTCAAGTGAATGATATGTTAGTTGCTCTTTCTATAGAAACATCAAATGACTGAATACAGAACCGGGTAATTAGAGATTTTTGGTATATGGGTTTCTCAGTCCCTTCTTTTTTTTTTTTTTTTTTTTTTGTTTTTTGGGGTGGTGGTGGTGGGGGGGGGTGTTAAGTTTCACTCATTTTAATCATAGAAGCTTCAAGATAGCTGAAAAAAAAAAACACTTCCAACCTACTTCTCCAGCAACATTAAAAATTGAGTTTTTCTAAAAGATCAAATTCAACTCCAATTCCGAAGAGACTATATATGTTGTCTTAGTTGAAAGATTGGTCAGTGACTTGTTCTCATTTGGTTGTTCTTTTCTTGTGTTTATGATTTGTTAGTTAGTTGATTCAACCAGTGGTCAATTATTAACGGACACTCCATTGATTATTACTGGAAACTCTTTGGGTGGATCAATAGCTTCTTTGTTTAACTTATGGCTGCTAGAAAGCATCGATCGATCTTCCACCAAGCGTCCTCTATGCGTCACATTTGGTTCACCTTTGATTGGCAACTTAGGCCTTCAAAGCGCCATTTTGGAGCGACCTACATGGAATTCTTGCTTCTTTAATGTTGCTGCCAATCAAGACCCAGTTCCAAGCCTATTTGTCCCATCACTCTGTCCTCAATCTTTAGTCTCAACTCCGCAAACTGTTCTTTATAGGCCTTTTGGTGCATTTCTTTTATGTTCTGAATCAGGATGTACTTGTGTGGATGACCATGAAGTAGTTTCTCATTTATTAGAAGTAATGGGTTTGGAAAGTAGAAGAAGTCAAGTTTCTGCTGAATATGGAGCAATAATAGAGAATCTACAAGAAAGATTTATCTTGAGAGGAAGTTCATTGCTTGGCATATCGGGCATGCATGCAGGCGTATTTCTACAGCTAGAAGCAATTGGAGATAAAAGGATCCAGGTAACTGAATCTTACCCTAATAAGCTATGCTTTTTACATATTTTGTGAATAGAACCGAAGAATAACTTTAACACACTATTAACTTACCAGAAGTTTCCCACTTATTGTTCAAAGGGTGCATATAGAAATGATATTTATGATTTTCTGCTAATGCCAAAGGGCTTGAGAATTTCTGCTCAAGAAACAGTCTGATGTCTGTTTTCGCGCCTATTTCTGCTATATGCTTTTGGATTTTCAGAAAGCTAGAATTCAATCCAATTTTTTTTCTCATCTTCTTAGCAGCAACAGCAGCACAACATGGACATTGCTGACTTGATCGAAAAATTGAAACGTAGGGAAAGAATTTGTGTTTTAACTAAAAGGAAAGGCTTGAATCCAAGCAGAAAACTAAATGATATAAAGATAAAAATGGCCTACCTAGAATGGTACAAGAAGAGTTGCAAGGCTAACAAAATAGGTTACTATGATAGTTACAGAAACCTTCTACATACACATGACAGAGAAGTTACTAAGCATAAGAGATTTCTTACAAAATATTGGGAAGACATGGTGGAAGAAGCCGAGAAAAAGCCTCACAAAGAAGGATCATTCTTACTTCTGACCTGGCTTTTTGCGGGAACAAATTATAGAAGAATGGTTGAACCTCTTGATATTGCAGAGTACTATAGAGCTGGCAAAAGAAACTACGAGAGTCAAGGAAGGTCTAAACATTACATTCTATTGGAGAAGTGGGCAAAAGAGGGTGCAGAGAAACCTGCAAGTGCTCCAACGAACAAAAAGAAACAAAATGTGGCTGGTAACTTGACAGAGGATTCTTGCTTCTGGGCAAAGGTGGAGGAAGCTCTTATTTCAAGTGAATTGTTGAAAGATGCAACATCCAGTGTAATAGAGAAACAGTCATCAAGAGAGTACCTAATTAACTTTGAGGCGTATCTAATGGAACAAATCAAGAACTATGCAGTATCTCCGGAAATTTTCTTGCAAAAAAGCACTTTTATGAAATGGTGGAGTGGGTTTCGGGATTTTGCTTCTAATGCTTTACTCATTGACTTTATGAAGAATTGCAGATATGTCCAATATGAGAAAGGGTGCTTTTAGCTCTCACACTGAACCTAGAGTCCTGGATTGTATTTGGTTGATCAAAATAAATATGGGTGTTTAATCTCAGAATTGAGTGATATGAAATGTCTAAGTGACGATCTCTCTTTCCTTTCGTCTTTATCTATTCAATCTGTTTTTCTAATTTTATACCTTTACCATTTAATTTTTAGGCAATCATCATTCAAAGAGATGAAGTTTTAGGAGAGTATGAAATAGTGAAACTTAACTGTTCTAGACTTCTAGCAATGGTGAAGCATCGAGTGCTTCACTCGTGCAGCTGCTAAAAATAATTAATTTTCCATCTCCACAGAGTCAGTAACAAGTTGCAATGTGAAGTTAAAAATTTTAATAATCCTTCCTCTTGTTGAAGAAATGGTTCCAATGAGTTCTATTGTTCAAGAAAGGTGAAATCAAGGGATTTGTCTATGATGGGATATCACAGGCTTTTTATCATGTTGAGACGTGGTTTGTACTCGTGTTTTTAAAGATTCTTGCTAGCAAGATCAAGTAGTTTTTGTGTCCTTTCACTTAACTGTCAGTGATCAAACAGCTTCTGTAAAAAGAGTAGAGCAGAAAATGTTTGTACTGTTACAAGGTCAAGTCCTGCAGATGCATTGTCAAGAAACTCAAGGTGAATTCATGATAAAAGCCTAAGATTCAGTTGCTTAGGATTCTTCAGAATTTTGGAAACTAATGGTATCTGATAGAACCATTACTCCCTCTATTCTATTTAGACTCAGAAAACTAATTTTTCACATAGATTAAAAAATTAGTTTAACTGTATTTTTTGCTTTTTTTTCTTTCCTTATTTGCCCCCAAATAAGCACTAACTTCTATGCAAAGTCATACATGCAGGAGAGAGAATTTTGGTACATTTAACGTGAAAATAAAGATTTCATTTTAGTTCTACATTGTCATTAAGTAAACAAAAACAAAAAATCGAAAGTTCAAAGTGATTATTGACAACAGATTTGGCAATAAAATAAAAAATTTTAAAAATTAAATTTGGCTCCAAAACAAATTTGAAGTTGTAAATGAAAATTTAGATGTAAATTTTTCGCGCTTAAAGCAAATATTTTGTTTTTTAGAATAAAGAGTTCATCAAATTTCATAAATTTGTTTCTTATAAATGTACAATATCTAAACGAATCTATCTAGAGATTCATATGAACCCACCAAACTGGTTTTATCTTAACCAAGTCCCAGCAAACTCGTTAGCAATTGAAGAAGATGTGTCCATATTGAGAAACTGTGTCCATATAGGTACTTATACCTATATACATACTTAGAAATACACAATAGGTGGCATTCCCCTTGGCTCATCAAAGGGGTGAAAAACAACTGTAGTCAAAGATTTGAATTTAAAATATTTTATTTGTTATATAAGTGAAAAGACCAATGAAACTACCGTCTAATTAATATAATAAATTAATATTTTGATCCAGCATTAATTATTTTTTAAATTATCAAGTGACAGTCAATCAATTCTCAGCAAGTGCTCAATGACGTGGTAATTATTCGGTTTATGTCTCAATTAGGTTATTTTAAATTTGTCCATATTCAATTCCTCAAAAGAAAAAAAAAATTGTCCATCTTAAGGATATATATATATATATATATATATATATATATATATATTTTCTTTTTTTGTAATTTAGGTGTATGGAACTTCTCCCATGTAACGTAACATGTTTTTTTGTCCTTTTTATCCTATTAAAATGAATCAATACAATATTGAGTTGGAATTTGGCTCGATTTGATTGGTTGGCCGTCGTTTTGCTTCTTTTATATATATATATATATATATATATATATATGCTCTTTCGGAGAATTAATAATCACTCTCCATTCCATTCTTGAGATCCTCTGTGCAGCACACTTCCTATTCAATCTGCACTTTTCTCTCTTATTTTTCTTCCAAAAGTATTTTAATTAACTAACCAAAACATGGACTTTGCATTTTTTTTCCAAGTCTAAGAAAAAGCTCATTTCCAATTAATTAATCAAAGCCCATAGAAATTATAACAATATGGGTTTATTAGTCGAAGCCCAATTTTCAATTAATTAGTCAAAACCCATAAAAATCATTATATAGGTTTAACACCAAATTTTAGTATTTTAAAAGTTATTATAAACGTGGAATGCAATATTAAACGATTGAACCATGATTATAGAATTCATTTGTAAATGAATTTCAAAAAATAAATTTTTCATGTTTTGTATGCTACAATTTAAAATAAGAAATTCAATTAAATTTCATAAAATTATGTTTGGAACAATTCTTAGATGAAAATTTATGTATATTTATTTTCTAAAATAACCTTAACATAATAATTTAATAAAAATACTAATAAATAAATCACTCATATTTCACCATAATTAATTAATTAATTAAAATTAAAATTTTCATATTTCATGTCCTTGTAAATGTTTAGTCAATAATATTTGAAGTAAATTAACAGTTTAGTCAATATAAATGTTAGTGAATTATTACATGGAATTTATTTGCAAATTTCAATAATTTTAATAGGATTTGAACTAAATTAATCCGATTCTATGGAATTCAATTCATAAAATTTAAATCCATATTTTTTTCATTTCAAACACAAAATTTTGAATTTTCAAATGAATTTCAAAAAATTTCGTGAAATTCATTTGTTCCAAATGGGCTCTTAACTCTCTAATTTTACTCAAAAATGTTGAGACACTCTTAACTTTAAATTTGACCTTATAAAACTCAAATCGTCACCTTTTATGATAATTTTACACATCTTCACACTAATAATAATAATTTTAAAATTTTTTATTTTTATATGTAAAATATTAATTTAATACGTGATCTATATATCTCTCTTGAAATAATAATTTTTATATTTTTAACCATATTAAGTATGTTAATCAATATAATTTCTTAAATTATAATGAAGATTTACACAAAAATTAATAAAGTAATTAATTTCTTAAATTATAATAAAATCAAAAGTGATTAGACCAAATTATTTTTAATTTCAAAATTAATAGTTACTGTATCTATTATAAATAATGGCAAAATTGATAAAAAAAAAAAAAGAAAAAGAAAACTATGGTCAAAGAGAAAGAGAGCTAGAAAAGATAGACATCAATCATCCACAGAAGAAGCTAAGAAAAATATGATATGAGCTCACAAATCACAACTAAGAAACAGGCAAATGTGGACCATAGTTTTGCAAAATTGTAGCTGTGAATAAGCTGTAACCAAAATGAGCTGTTTAAGTTAAATTTTGGCTATAAAGTATAAACTAACCACATGCTATTTTTAAAAAGGTGGGACCCTTCTTGCACATGCAAATGTCCACATCATTGATCATCTTTTTTTTTTTTTTTTTCCTTTGATTTTCCCAATGTCTTCATTTTTCCCTATAGGGATTTTCCTTTTCACCTTCTGCTGCTGCTAAGGTACAAGCAGTAGTAGAAGAAGAAAATATCTTTTTGTTTTCAGTAATAGTTTATATAAACAGGACAAGGGCAATGAAATTGGAAAGGATAGGAGAGTCAACACCTCCATGTCTGACTCAAGAATGAGCATTTGCATTCGGTCAAATCAAACCGAAAAACTAAATTTCTAAAATTAAAAAAAAAATAAAGAAAAAGGCCAATTTTTAATAAATAATTTGAAATATAACTCGCTTTCACTAAAATAATAAATGATATTTTTTAATATTATTTTTATTTAAATTAGATATAATAAATATTTTCAAAAATAATTATTGATTTGGATAATATTTCATATTTATTATATCCAAAACAAATCATAATTTTAAATAAATCTAGTAACTAATGTAATGAAAAAGTTATTAAACTATTAAAAAAAGAATAAATAAATAATATATATATATATATATATATATATATATATATATATATATATATATATATATTAATATTTGACTCAAATGTTATGAAAATTCAGAAATAGAACATCACCGATATTCTTATGGAGAAATATAAAATAGAAAATGAAATAAAAATTCCCGCGTCAGGTAAGACTATAAGCCAATACGATTCGTCATATGAGAAACGAAATATGCGCCAAAAACAGCGTTGCGCGTTCGAAGTGCTTTTTATCTGAAGCTGACACGTATTTCATTTTTTTATGATTATTTTTCTGAAAGCCGATTTAAATATATAACCGTGTGATATGATTCCCTGTCCCACTTCCTTAACATCCAATGCAACCATTTTCTTAATGGGCATCATTGTCTTTTGACGATTTATGATAATTGATAAAACAATCTAAATCTGAAATTATTTTTACATTTTCTCTAAAAAATTAATTTCCGTATAAATAGACCTAATTTAAATTTAAATTTATAAACATAATTAATATTATTAAATTATAATTTTTACTTCATTTTTTTAATCTGTCTTACCATTTTTTCCTAAGATTATGTATTTTAATCAATTTCTTATTTTAAGTTTTGATTCAAGACTGAATAAATCCACTTATAATCTTTTATATTATAATTAAAAATATTCAGATATTAAATTCACATTTTAATTGAAACAATCCTACATTCTAGAATTTTATTTAAATAAAATATGATTGATCATATTTATCATAATAAATTGCCAACCGAATAATGTTGGATATATTTTTATAATAAAGGAAACTAAATAAATCACCGACAAATAAATTAAGAACCAAAATAACTTTTTACTTTGCACCGGTCCAAAATACCATTAGTTATCAATTTAATTAAATTATTAATTCACATAATAATGCTTTATTGATTAATAAACTTGATTAAAAAATATGATACTTGCAAAATTATCATAGTAATATTATTTAGATATAATTTGATTGATTCTTTTATTTATATAAAATAACGAATATAATATTTCATTATTTAACAAGACATTTTACTAATTTTTCTCAATGTTATTCACAAGCATTGTCTTATATAATTTGTAATATTACTGTGGTAATTTATAATGCACGAACACACACATGAAAAAGGGGAAATGCAGAAATATATATGAAAAAAAGACATTTTCAAAAAATACAAAAAATGGAAACATGGAGAAATGCGTAAATATAAAAATATACAGCTTTATTTATAAAATTAAAAATATAGAAAAAATATAAAAATAATTTAGAAATATTACATTTAAAATTTTTAAAGGGCAATCAATTTATAAATTCCATACTCAATACAGAAAAAAGAAAACAAAATATTCAAAATGGGAAAAGACAATGAAATTCTGTTAGATTTGAAATTTAAGTATTGGAATTAAAAGTATGGTTATTTATCATTTCTCAAATTAAGATTTGCAAATCATTCAAATTTGATTAGATTTAACTTTTTTTTAATTAAAAAACGCTTGAGAGGGAAAATGGGTGTCCGATTTTCTATTTACGAAAATATATCCGACATGTTTCCAAACCGTTTCTAAGAGTTTTCGTTTTCAAAACACTTTCAAAATGCGAAAACGTTAAGTCTCATGTATCTATGCATGACAGGTGGTAATATAATTTTTCGTATAAAAAAAGTCATCTATATAGCTATTGCCTCTTAAGTTTTTTTTTATGTTGAATTTTTTTTTCTCCTCTTACTTTTAATTAAATACAAGACTATAAGTTAGTTTTGAAAATTAGACTGGGCTTAATTTGCCAGATAGACCAAACTTAAAGCATGCGTAATGCCGACTGGAGGAGGTTTAATAGTCGATAAGGTACCGGATAGACCGAGTTTAATTGACAAAGTCTGAATTAATGATTATACCCTCATGACGTGGCTGAAGATAGCTCCACAATGTGTTGTCAACCAAAGAGATCGAGTCTTTCTCTGAATATAAGTTAAGATAGGGCATGAGGATTCATATATTAGTCTTATAAGATTGTTAAATGATGAATTATTAATCAATCACTAGATTCGATTAATAATTAATCACCTAACTAACTTTGGCCTAAAGAAGATCAAAGTGTAAATAAAAATTGAAAGGATCGACTTTTGAAAATTAAGTCGGGCTTAAAACTCAACTATAAAATATTAAATCCATTCGACTACAAAAATTTTCACTTTTGATGACTCAATATAAATCTACTTTAGTAAATAATTAATTATTTAATTAATAATTAAATAAGATTGTAATATTTATTTTGAAGTACGTTCTATCAAAAGCAGCTATAATTTCAAATTTTTATTCAACTCTATTCATCGCTCTAGAAAATTAAGATAATATTAATTATTCTTTCAATTTTATTTTTATTTATTGGAGTATTAATTATTTAGAGAACCGATATAAAAGTAATATAGTCAATTATATTCTTTTTTACAAAATTGAGATAATTTATTAATTAATTTATTTTTTTGCACAATCTAATTGTGTATTTTTTTAATGAAATGGAAGGAGTTAATTTCTATTCTTAACCGTTTATAACTATTAATACTATTTTTTTTCTCTTCTCTTCCCCCTTTTTCAGTTCAGTTTCCTATTTTTTTTTATAAATTTTCTTTTTCTTTTTTTCACATTCAAAAAATTACTAATTTTTAATATGAGTGTGAAAATTAATAAATAAGTACTGTAGAATGTAAATTAGATTAATTAACATATATTAAAACACAGCTTAATGGCACGTACGCGTAAGATGGTAATAAATAATTTTATGGATAAGGATAGAAATATCGAAATTGTAAATTTCACGGACCGCTGATTGGCAGCTGTTGCTACTAAATCAAAACTCATATTTTATTTTATAAAGGAATTTAAAATTTCTTGTCCTAAAATGTCGTTTTCTTTTTCTTTTAAATGTTTCTACAACAGAATTTTTTTTGCCAAAACTTAGTTATAAAATGACAAAGTAACCCTTTATTATTGGCCCCACGGTCCAGCAAGCAATCCGTGATTCGTGTTATTGAATTAAGTGGCGCGTGCACTCTACTGCATCTCTTTTTTCTTTTAATTTCCGAATTTAACCCTTTCCCTTCTCTACCCCACTCTCTTAGTACTTACCAGTCAGTCGCCACCATCTCTTTCCCCATCACTTCATCTCCTTTCCTCTGCTAAAAGGCCCTTCTCTGCTCTCTCTTTCTCTATGGAAACCATGGCAAGGCCGCCGTCATTATTCCTCATTCTCATTTCCCTTTCATCCCTCTCTTTCCTATGCGAATCAAGACTCTCTTACACCTATTACGACAAATCTTGTCCAAAATTTTCTCAAATCATTCAAGATACCATAACCAACAAGCAAATCACCAGTCCTACAACCGCCGCCGGAACTCTCCGTCTCTTCTTCCATGACTGCCTCCTCAATGGCTGCGACGGTTCCGTTCTCATCTCCTCTACTCCTTTCAACTCTGCCGAACGTGACGCCGACATCAACCTCTCCCTTCCCGGTGATGCCTTTGATCTTGTCACTCGTGCCAAAACTGCCCTTGAGCTTTCTTGCCCTAATACTGTATCTTGCGCCGATATTCTGGCCGTCGCAACCCGTGATCTAGTCACAATGGTTGGTGGTCCATACTATAATGTTCTATTAGGGAGGAAAGATTATCGCATCTCGAAATCTGCTTATGTGGAAGGCAATCTACCAAGACCCACAATGCCGATGTCTAAAATTATCGATATTTTTGGTTCTAAAGGTTTTAGTATTCGAGAAATGGTGGCGTTGAGTGGTGCACATACTATAGGTTTTTCTCATTGTAAGGAGTTCAGGAGTTTTGTGTATAATGATACACATTACAATCCAAGATTTGCTCAGGGTCTTCAACAGGCGTGTGCAGATTCTTACAAGAATCCAACTTTATCAGTTTTTAATGATATAATCACACCAAACAAGTTCGATAATGTGTATTTTCAAAATTTGCCTAAAGGGTTAGGTCTATTAGAGTCAGATCATGGATTGTATAATGATCCAAGAACCAGGCCTTTTGTGGAGTTGTATGCTAAAGATCAGAACAAGTTTTTCCAAGATTTTGGGAAAGCAATGGAGAAGCTCAGTGTTTATGGCATCAAGACTGGAAGGAGAGGTGAGATTAGGCACAGGTGTGATGCTATCAACTGAAAATTTTATGGGTTCGTTTTATTTTGATAATTTTTTTTTTTGTTGTTGTGATTTAGTTAAGAAATTAAAGGGATAATGGGTGATCGTGAATGAAGATTTTGGGTTTTATTTATGTATGAATTCTTTTGGTTAATTGTGAGGATCTGAAGATTGATATGTATACAATATTTGTCTGCACTAATCATGATGTCAAACTTAAATTATACATATTTTCTTTGCCTTTGTCTTCTTGGTTTCAATCTGTTTGTATTTTGCCAGTGGGGTTCTGCTTGTTTTGATGGTTTTGTTTAATTTAATTTGCTCATTGCTCAATTTTGAATGTGAAGTAATTGTCAGTTGTAATGGTTACAGTTGCATTTGGTATTTACAGGACCAACAATCGGTTGTTGGTCTGCCTGAGACCGGGTGCAAAATCAGCAAGGGATTGCATTTACCTCCATTGCTGTTCTTTAGTTCAATTACATGTTTTTTATAAACACGTTTTAATTTAATGGTATTAGAGTAATTTCATTAGCCAAAAAAAATGTAGAAATGAAGAAATTATGGTGATGGATTTAAGAATATAGTAACGAGGAAAGTGAAGGGGAAATGTGCTTTAGAGTTTGATATTGGTGGTGTATTTTTCGAAGTATTCGAGTTGAATTCTGTCTGTTCTTGTTGTATGTACTTTAACGGTGTCTCTTGTTATTGCTTTACCACCAATTCTTCACTGTCAAAAAACTAGAATTGTGGTTTGAGATGGAGATCTGAAGTTTGAGCAGAGAAATTTTGCACTCGAATTGCCGACATTACCAAACCACCGTCCACATCTAGTTGAAACTCAGCCACGCATGTTCTACTGCACTAAAATTCTTAATGAATTTGACGTTTAGCGATGATTGGCATTGAGGGTGAAATTACTGTTTTAAATCTGAACTTATTGATGATTTTAAGTTATGTTCCTGTTCCATCCAAGATAGCATGGTGCAGTGATCAAAACGCACTAGAATCCACTCTAGTGATCGCAGAATTGGATCGTGGAGTCCATATCATCACTGTTTGGTTCAAAATAAATTAATCTCTTGTTTAACCGTGAGATGCTGCGTGACCCAAAAAAAAAAAAAGTCTCTTATGAAACTGTTAAACGGGAGTGGGAGGAAGAGTTTTGTAATACCAAAAAATCATGTGTCGGGTTCCCGACCAATTCAGGCCAAGCATACATGTAAGGTTGTTGAGAGTACAGGAGCCCAAGTGTTACTCCGGCAGCATGCATCCAAATCCAAGCCATTGTAGAAACAGAATAGCTTTCAAATGATGACCCCATAAATGTAATAATCTCATTATCACATTATTAACATATGCCCATATCGGTCAAAAGTAAAACTACTTGATGCAATGGTAGCCAACGACTCAGGTTGCTAGACAGACCTACCATCCATGCATATCTTTAATGATTTTAATAGTTTTAGAGCAAGCACAAGAAAAACAATCATTATGTTGTTCTGTTCAAAGGAATTTTCTGAATGTTGCCCAAGAAATTATACAATTGTGGCAAATTTTGATATTGATTGTAACAAGAGTTTTCAAATTGGAGAGCTAAAACAGTGACTCCCCAGTTCATTTCTACGATCATCAGGACAAGTTCAGTGGTTTCAACCATGCAACATTACTCGTGTTTAATAGATAAATATATATAGATAATTAAATATTTAAAAATTTATTAATATTATCTTATTATATCTAATTTTATTTTATTTCATTATAATATTAAATAAATTAATAAAAATAATATATTATTTATTTATTTACTATTATTTTAATTTATTTTAAACATTATTGTTTTAAATAAATATGTGTACATACGAGTAATTTGAAAATTTTTATTTTTTTAATTTATTTTAAATTAATATATTTAGATAATTAAGATTTTAATTTAAAAAAGATATGATTAAATTTGTTTAATTATAAATTGCACTCTAATTTGATTGACCAAAACATAAGATAAAAAATTATTATTTTTAAACATTTTGAATTTAATTAATTATATTAATATTTTATTTAATTTCAAATACTATTTTTTCTATTAAAAAAATATAATTTTCTTAATAAAATTTTAAATGATTTCATGATTTTGATTAGCTAAAAATAAAAGTTGTTATTAAATAAATATTTAATTTGATTTATTAGATTAGTTTTATTCTATTGTTAAAGTATATTTATTTACTAAAAAAAATTTTAGTGAAAATTATTAATAAAACATGTATGCTTATTATAGAACGTAAAATAAAAGTTATACCGTGATATTTATAAATCAATTTGGTATAAAAATAAAAAAATAAATGCAATTAATGAAGGAGTTTACTGCTGTTTTTTGTTAGAATAATGTCCTGATTTTCAGGGAAAGTCCTAGTCTTTAGGGACATTTACTTGTATTTGAATTATTCCAAGTTTTCTGTTACCACTTGGCTTTATTTCAGCTAAGTGGGCTGCTTTCTCGCTTCTGTTAAGATTGTGTATTGGATGGCTATTTAA
>CANUEP010066243.1:0-10815 GCA_947857235.1 Jatropha podagrica | reverse complement strand
TTAATAGATAATGATAAGTCTTGAAGTTGGTTGTAAACCAATTCTGTTATTCTGTTGTACTTAATGTCTATCTCCTCCTTGTTTATAGGTAGCATAGCCTTGTATTTATATCACTGTTTTTTATCAATAGAATGTATCCTTTCGTCAAATACTTGTTAAACTTAACCCAAGTCGCCTGAAATCATCAAAACTCATCATTTTCAAGACTTAATTTCTCCTTCTCTTTTCTCCCTTTGTCGTCGCTCTCATTTGCCTTCTCCATTGCTCTATTGCGTTTTCGATTTCGTAACTTTGATCTCGTTATTCTTAAGTGTGTATGGATTTTGAAAATGAAAGGAACAACTGTTTGTGAACTCTAGACCCGATCGATTAAGTGTGAATATGGGCATAATCTTTTTGTGCAATACTAACATCGTGGAGTAGAACAAATCTATATAGACAATTTTGCCAATGCCCTTATTGGAGAAAAAAGGTAAATTAATACTTATTTTTTTAATTTTTTCTAAATTTAAATAATTAGACATTTGTATGTTAAATTTTATTATCCATTTATTGTAGGAAATGGATCCTAACGGATATGAGTTCTTTAGGTGGATGGATAGTGAACTCTCACCTAAGAGTGTGGAGATTGTGAATAAATTATTTAGGAGAATTGATGGGCTCAAAACTACTATTGAAATGTTAAATGAGGAGAATTTAAAGCTGGAAACAAAACTGAAAGAGAGTGAGAAGAAGTTGGAGTAGAAGAAAGCATCTAAGAAAGAATTGAAGATCCAAATGTTGTTTCTCATCGTTGAAAAGAAATAACTTAATCCAAAATTTCTACACAAAAAAAAGGAGGGGAGTTAGTTGAAGTCATTTTGTTTAGAAATTGGGGTTATATGCTTAATGTATTCGGTTGTTAAGTTGAATATGTAGACAAATTAGGATGAGATAATGTAAAAGCAATCATGCTTGTATTTGTTGAACCTCATATTGAATGGAATGTAAAAGCAACTATGCTGCTATTTTATAGTGAAATTATTTTGTGCATCCAATTTGATTTAAATTCTAAATTATTATTTCTCTAAGATTATTTGAAAATAAGAAAAAATTTGTCGAGTAAATAAATAAAATAGACATTTAAAATTTAGAAAAAGCTTGCATTTCATTGATAATAAGAGAGCAAAAAGTGTCATAACAGAATCATGGCTGAATGTTTCATTATCACAATACGAAGTATCTATACTAATAAGTCAACGTCCACAACAGATTAATCTTGATTGTATCCAAAAGATATCCTGTCAATTGTTGTATACATTCAGCTAAGCAAAAACACCTATATTGATATTGTAATTGATATAACCGAAAAGCTTCATATACTATTATGCTTTCTCAAAATCTAAACTAATCTTGGCTTGAAAATGGTGGAGGCTGATTCAAATCCATTGTTGCTTGCTATTCGTTAGGAGTATCCATTCTGTTGTTACTTGTTGCAGTAGCTCTATTTATATCATTGTTTCTTTTGACCTTCAAGTTTTTTAATGTAGTCAGGAGGCTAGATCTCTGCATTTGGCATTGGTGGCCATATGTCTTCACCACCCAATAAACCAAACTAGTATGTCTTCCTATACGTCCCAGCCTTCAAATAGTCATATAAATAATTCACTATCTCATGCCTCGTGAAGTTGATGCAAGATATGATATGACAGCAGGGTACCCCAGATAACTGTCATGCCTTACATGAGTACCGTTTCTTATCCAAAAGAACCATAAAGGCTTTTTCACGTTCTTACACATGGAAGTTGTAATCATTTGATGGTCTAGGAAGGCAATTTGAGGCATCCAATTTGGCATTTTCAGCTCTTTTTCTAATTTTATATCCAACCTCATCTCTCCATTTTTCAACCAGTATTCTTTTGAAGTAATTCCTTTCCATCAACCTTGTTTGTATGTCTTCCAACATTAAAATGATGTGTTTTTTTCTTGCTTCTCTAATGTATCTATTGAAAATGTCAGCCATGTTGCTTGTGATATCATCAATCATAGGAAGCTTTGCAAAACTTTTGTTTATCTCTCTTTAGGAAGTTTTTTGCTACCTTTGAAGAAATATTAGTCAGTTCCCTTAGTTTCTTATTAAAATTAGCTCCATAAGCTGCATAAATTGTTACCCAAAAGCTAATCTGTATGCTTTCCCTTTGTATTTCTTCTTCAAGCTGGGGTGAATGTGTTTCGCACAATATCTATGCTCTGTATATAGTGCAAGATCTTTGACAACATTCTCTATATACCGTGCATTAATAAAAAAAAAATTCAGCGGCCACATGTGATGAAAGCAAACATAAAAAAATTATCTTTTGTTGATCACTGATGATTGTCAGTCCAAGTCCAACACCACATTGCAAGTCCTCAAATAGCAAACTAAGAAACAAGTGCCAACTATCTTGTTTCTCTCTTTCCATTATAGCTCAAGCAATCAGATACATTTGATTATCATTATTTCTTGCCATAATACTTAATAATACTCCACCCACCATAGTTTTCAAAAAATAACCATTTATATAAAGACAAGGTCTACAACCTTCTATATATATCCTCTTCTAAAAGATAAAAATCCAATATATAATCTTTGGAAAACTCAGGATGCCTCTTATGCCCCTCCTGTCACTGAATTATAAAGTAAGCAGTGTAGGATATAAGTTTTGAGTAATGTGCATCTAATGACCCTATCAGTTTGGCCATTGCTTTCTGTCTTGCTCGATAACAAATATATATTTTGACAGTCATTGCATATTTCTTATTCATATCCTTTATCATCTTATTAACAACATAATTAGGGTCTTTTCTTAACTGACCTAAGAATTCTAAGGCTATAAATTGTGAGTTTGCTTACTTATTTTTAAAGCCTTAAAATAATTATGTTATTCCAGGTATGTCCTTATCAACTAAGACTTATCTCTACATCTAGTGCTACCCTAGAGTCTAAAAGGACATTTTTCGTCATATATAAACTCAACCTTTTTCTCTTTACTTTTTTCCAAGTGACATTGAATCCATTATGAATTGCAAATTTTTTTTACAGTTAGCTTTAACTCCTGCTTACTCTTGAATATCATGCATACGTTAAACTACAACTTATTATGGTCTATGCTAGGTTCATAAATATTTTTCACCTTCTTTTTTATCTTTTTGACCTCTAATTCTCCCTCCTCACTATTATTGATTGATGAATACTCGCATTAGATGGATCATAGTCACTGAGTTATGTAGGTCTAATCTTTGTAGCAGGTATATCTATATTTGTCTCATTTTCTTTTCTTCCCAATTTGATTGTCTCATCTGGCCGTAAACCTGCTCCATTGTCAATAATAACCTTCTTCAATTTAATCTTATTTTCTATAGCAAGCAAAAACTCCTCATCATCCAAACATTCTTCATCTACTTCACCTTTCTTCACTCTCTTCTTAGATTGCACTATTTACATTAATACCATCACTGCCTTCATCATTAAAATCAGCCCATGTTTCATTAATTGCAACTTCATTTATACTGCATTGCTCTTCATTTCCAATTGAAGGTCCACCAGATTCAACTCTCTCTTCATCATCTAAGTGTGTGTAGTTGACATGATCATATCCTTTATTTTCTTCAACTTGTATGTCAGTTTAAATATAAATCTTTAACCATTCAATTTCTTCCCTCTTTCAAGCATCAATCTCACCTCATCATCATCTCTAGTAAAATCCAAGATCAATAATGGTGTATGGGGTTTTTTGTATCCTATTTACTACACCTCTCCATAACCATAGCCTCTGACCTTATTACAAACATGATCATATGTGATGGACCCTCTTTGTGTTTTCAATCCTTCAACTTCTTTTTTATAATATCGCTTGAGATTTTTCCATGTTGCATCCACTTTTGAGGTGCCAATCCATTTGACAAGAACTTCAATAGCTGGCCTATACCGCCCTTTTTGGATAACTTGCTTCTTCAAAATCTTTTCAGGTGTTGGTAGAATTACGGAATCATTAGTGACAGGAGGTTGGGAGGTGGCCTATCGTTGAGATGTTTTCGCAAGAGGTTGACATGAAAAACATCATCTTTAGGTAGACAAAGACGGTAAGCTATAGAACTTATCTTCTCCAATATTTCAGAAGGGCCATAGAAGTGAGGAGAAAGCTTAAGAGAGTTGTGAAAAGCAACTGAGGTTTATCGATAGGGCTATAATTTCAACTAAACAAAATCACCTACTTGGAATTCCACCTCTCTTCTTTGTTTATCAAGTTAGAACTTCATTCGCTCTTATGCAACTTTTAAGTTTCTCTTCAAATCACATAGGATGATGGTGTGATCTTTAAGATAAGCATCAATGACAGCTACCTGCGTTGTGCCTGGAATGTATAAAATTACTGTGGGAGATGATCTTCCATACACTACTTTAAAGGAGAGATTTTTGTAACTGAATGTTTACTCGTATTATAACTCAACTTATTCTAAGGTAGCCATTCACTCCATTTTTGAGGCTGCTCTCTTGCGAAATATCATAAATATTGATCTAAAATTCTATTAAGAACTTTGTTCTACCAATCACTTTGGGGATGATAAGTGGAGCTCACGCTTAATGGGCTCCTATTGCAAAAGATTTTCATAAAAAGAATTTTCATTTATTTTTACTTGTGACTTCTTCCATCAATCAGCTACAGGTAAGGTTATTGCGGTCATATGTGTAACGCCTTGACTCCAACCACCAGAGGAATTGTCAGCTTTGAATCAAGCCGGTTTTATCCCATACTAGATCGACAAAACTCGCAAGGTTTTATCCCGCATGTGAAATGGAAACTTCCCAGGACATCACCCATCTTAGGATTTCTATCAAGCGAGCACGCTTAACCCTGGAGTTTTTCCAACTCTCTAGCCATTCCACCAAAAGGTGCCTTTGATGTTTAGTTACTTGCCTTTTGATATATGATCCGATTCATTCATGTGTCCCGCATTCCACTACCCTAACTAGCTTGCCATCCTAAAAGTTTGCCAGGAACCCTCTCTACCCGCCCTCTTAGGATCACTTTGCTGGTCAGGATGTTACAGGCCCACCAACTTTTGCGTGGTTCTTCCTCATACCATATATCTACTAGAGGGCGATCAGGCTCTAATACCAAATTGTAATGCCTTGAATCCAACCACTAGAGGAATTGTCTGCTTTGGATCAAGCCGGTTTCATCCCATACTAGATCGGCAAGACCCACGCGATTTTATCCCATAAGTGAAATAAGAACTTCCTAGGAGGTCACCCATCCTAGGATTTTTGTCAAATGAGCATGCTTAACCATGGAGTTCTTCTACTCTCTAGCCATTTCATTAAAAGGCGCCTCTAATGATTAGTTACCCCTTTTCAATATATGATCCAATTCATTCTTGCGTCCTGCATTCCACTACCCTAGCTAGCTTGCCATCCTAGAAGCTCGCTAGGAACTCTCTTAGGATCGCTTTGCTGGGTTGGGATGTCACAATATGAAATTCTCCCAAATATGATAAAGCATCAAGACCTTGATTCTCATGACCTGTTCGATATTCTATTTTACAATCATATCCCATGAGTTTTGGTAACAATCTAGCTTGAGCGGGAGTTGTGATTCGCTGCTCTAAAAGAAACTTGAGGCTTCTTTGATCTATTCAGATAGTGAATGGTTGACCAAGAAGGTAAGGATGTCATTTTTGAATTGCCTTTACTATCGCCAATATCTCCTTTTCATATATGGAGAGATTTAGTGCAACCCCCTTTAATGCTTCACTGTAATAGGCTATTACTCACTGATTTTGTGACAAAATTGCTCTTATTCCTATATCACATGCTTCAATTTCAATGACAAACCCTTGAGTGAAATCTAGTAAAGCTAATATAGGAGGGGATGACAGTCCCTTTTTGAGCTTTTCAAATGCCTCCATTGCTTCCTCATTCTAAGAGAACCCATTTACAGTTAATAAATGAGTGAGAGGGGTAGCTATACCAATAAAATTTCAAATGAATTTTCTATGATAGTTGGCGAGTCCAAGAAATCCTGGCATGCCCTTTTGATTAGTGGGTTATGGCTAATCCTTGATCGATTTTATTTTCTTTGGGTCAACTGTTGCTCCCTGCTTTGAAATCAAGTGCCCCAAGTATTCCACCTCAGTAACCCCAAACTGGCATTTTGTCGACTTAGCAAATAATTGATGAGTAGTGAGATTTTGTAAAATAATTTCCAAGTGAATCACATGTTCCTGCCAGTTCCTATTATACACAAGAGTGTCATAAAAAATAAGAATAAACTTTCTTAAATATGAGTGAAAAATCTCATTCATGAGAGCTTGAAAGGTGGCAGGGGCGTTTGTGAGACTGAAGGGCATTACTACAAATTCATAGTGTGTTTCATGTGTTCTAAAGGTCGTCTTGTATATATCCTCTTTCTTGACACCACTTTGATGGTAGCTTGATCACAAATCTAATTGTGAATAAACTACATTGCCATGCAATTCATCAAAAAGTTCATCAATGACTGGAATAAAAAATTTATCCTTTACTGTTACAATGTTCAAGGCCCTATAATCAATGCAAAATCTCCAACTTTCGTTAAATTATTTGACTAACAAGACTAGCTATAAGAAGAGAATCCTACTAGGTTGAATTAATTCTAAGGAAAGCAAATCTCAATTTTTGATAAAAAGGATAACGATATGGTCTTACAGAGATGGGTTTACTGTTAGGTTCTGGAGGAATATGATTATCTTATGTACGGCGTGGAAGAAGAGTCATGGGTTGTGCGAATATATGGCTATATTTTGTTGAAGCTATTGTATCTCAGGATAAGATAAGGTTGCATGGATAGCTTCTGTGGCTTCAATCTATAAAAAAAAGGTAGGTTCATGTACCATATGAAGCTCCTTCCTTCCTTCCTAGCGGCTTTAAAACTCTCCTTTTAATTCTATAAAAAGTGTGATTGTGGTCCCTTTTCTAATTTTCATAGTGAAAGCAGCATAGCCAGTCTCTTTAGGTCCGAGAGTTGCCAACCATCGAATTACCAAAACAATCAAGTATGCCGCAACTAGAAGAACATAAAAATCTACTGTAGTATGATATCCTTGAATGATCAATGAGAGGTTGAGACATCTTCCATGACAAGTTATTTTTTCTTTATTAGTAATGGTAATTTGGAGGGTGGGCCTTGGGTCATAATTAAGCCACATAAATCTACAAAATTCTGATCCACATGATTATGGGTATTGTCGCTATCGATGAGAATAGTCACATCTCGCCCCTTTAATTTTTCTTATAATTATAAGGTCTGAGCATGGTCCGTTCCAGCCATTGCATGTAGTGATATGTCCGGTATCACTTCTGCACATTCAAGGAGGCTAGTCTCTTTGAGTTTAGGCTCCAAACAGTCTTCAATGGCAAGATTTGAAGCTTTTGGCAGCGATGGCCTGAGCTGTACTGCTCATCACAAAAATAACACAATCCTTTGTCTCTTGTCTCTTTTGCCTCTTGGTTGGAAACTTTATGGAAAGAGAGCTGGTTATTTATGGTTTTGGTAGCAAGTGGGGCTCCCAAAATGCTCGATTGCATGTTCCTCTTGCTGGTCCAAAAGATGTGACTTCCACTTATATTTTTTCTTTATAAATTCAGTTTCTCTTTAATTAATTTTGTTGTTTCAATGGTGCCTATCAAACGTCAAGGTTGTTTTATTTGTATGTCTAACCAGATACCATATTTAAGACCTATAATAAAATATCCCACCAAAAAGGGTTGAGGCTAATTATCAATACGATAAGAAAGTTTCTTGAATTTTTCTTGATAAGTAAAAACTGTAAAGGTCTATCTAACGGGAGTGATTCCTTTCGAAGGGTCTTCGTAATCAGTAGGACCAAACCTTATAAGAAGAGGCTTACTAAATTCCTCCCATATTATAGGGCCTTGGAATTCATCATACCACCTATGCCACTGAAATGCAATGCCTTCAAGGTGAAAGGAGGCAAGGTCGACCTATTGATCAACTATAATACCTCTGAACTTAAAATACCACTCTTCTTCGTACACCCAACCTTGTGCGTCTGTTCCATCAAACTTCGAGAAGTGAAGCTTAAGTTTCAGGTTTTGTTAGTAGAAGAAGTGTTTCCTTGGTGAGAGGTATTTTTTAGAGACCTTTACCTAAAGGGGTTTTCATTTTCTCCATGAGTATGGCAAGAATTCTGTTGAGATATTTTAAAAGTTGAACTTTGGAAATCAAGGTTTGCATAGTTGAATGAATTTGATCAAACATGGATTCATGGTGACCAAGTGCTTCTTGTACCTCATTACAAAACTCAACATTGGATTGTTAACGAGTTGCCATCAGAGCCAATTGGACTCTGAAACCACTGATAACAAGAATTTAAGGAGAGTTGCAGTAGGGAAGGAGACAAGAGAAAATGTTTTTGATAATTCTTTATGCCTTTTAACTCCATTGGTAGCCTTTAAATATAGAATTTATCTTATTTTTGTGGAACAACCACATGTAAAAACAAGAAAAGTGACATTGGTGGATTTCCCACTTACAACTAGAAAGAGAAAATAAAGAAAAAAAAATCAAGCTATGACTCCTACAATGCTGCTAGTTGAGGAGAGTAGTTATCCATGATCTCCTGCATATTATTAAAAAAGTAACAACAAAAAGGCTACTAAGGACCAAGTCCATAGCCTAGTTCCCAAAGATATTTTGCTATCACTATAACACCCACCGCTGAATCCCGGAGGACCTGATGATAAGCACCATATTCGGTGCCAAAGCACCGTCTTATCTTACTTATTTATCCCAAATCATGTATTGGAAGTGACTAAGTATTCATAAGAAGGCAAGTAGTTAATTTTTAAAAAATAAAATTTTAGAAAATTCCTACGAAAAATTCGCAAGAGTTTTCACTAAAAATCAACTTGCCACACAAAGAAAACAGAAATAGTTCCAATATTATTTCCTCCAAATCAATATAATAAGTCACGCAGCACTTCTAAGTATTCACATCAATCAATTTAGGATCTAACATTACATGATATCATCCATTCAAAGATTTAATTTTTATCGATCATTCACTTTAAATTCACATAAAGATAAGACTTCTTAATTAATCACAAATCTCATTAATTTACAAACTCAATATTTACAACCTCAATATTTACAACCTCAATTTTTTTACAATATTTTTATACATGCCATAGTTATGTCTTACTACATATCCTACTTAAAAATATAGTTTCTTCTCTGATGCTATACCTCTGGTCTTTAGGTAGCACCCACTACTCTAATCTTGTGCGTGACAAAAATCAACGCGTTGAGTATATCACTCAGTGGTGCTAAATAATTTATTGATAAAATAATGGAGGTTGCCTAAGCAAAAAACCTTAAATGTAATTTAAAATACTTAAATCAAATATAAAATAAATATCAAAGGCGTACAAATCAAATTAAAATATTCCGAAAGTCATAAAGAAGTTCATTCTTGAAAATAAATTCATAGTTTGACAATTATAAGAAATACTCCATAAATACAAATATATTTCCATTTTCTTTTATAACATAACAGAATTTATTTTTAGTTAAGGGCTTATACATATTTTAAGAGAAATATAATCAGATTCAGTTACATAGATATTAGAAACAGAAATTTGGCCTTTGAAAGCGCCATCGGATGTGGCCTGTGAAAGCGCCATAAAAAAATAAGTGTGTCCGCTTATCCAAAAGGCATCCAAAGTATGACATCCCGACCCGGCAAAGCGATCCTGAGAGGACGGGTAAAGCAGGGCTCTTGGCAAGCTTCTAGGATGGCAGGGTAGCTAGGGTAGTGAAATGCGGGACACAAGAATGAATCGGATCATATATCGAAAAAGGGGTAACTAATCATCAAAGGCGCCTTTTGGTGGAATGACTGGAGAGTTGGAAGTACTCCAGTGTTAAGTGTGCTCGCTTGATAGAAATCCTAAGATGGGCGACCTCCTAGAAAGTTTTTCATTTCACCTACAGGACAAAACCGTGCTGGTCTTGCTGATCTAATATGGAATGGAGCCAGCTTGATCCAAAGCGGACAATTGCTCTGGTGGTTGGAGTCAGAGCATTACACAGAGTCTAGCATATGATCATAGCTTATAATATAACAGAAAGGCATCAAGCTGAGCATGCACATTAATCGAAATAAACCTCATCTTACTACATTTCAATCATGCATACTTGAGCCCAAAACAAATCCATTCTTTTACAAATAATTTTATTTCTTATACATAATTCCTTAACAATACATTTCATAACTTAATACTTATTATTTCTAAATTTCTAAACTTACAACTTGTAAAGTTCATCAAAACCTACTCATGTTTCAACTAAAAATCATTTTTTCACAACACACTAATATACATAGCTTTAAATACTTAAAAATCAACATTTAGAGAAATAAAAATATGCCTTACCACATTAGGATGGTTCGGCCTCCTTAGGTCAATAAAGGGGAAAGAGTTTTCGCTTCCTCCAACTACCATTTTTCAAGTTAAAAGTACTTCATTGAAGCATTAAAACCCTTACTTGAAAACATGTAACCATAAAAACTCATTTTCTTCACATTCAAAGCTCTCTTACAAATGGAAGAGAAAATGTTTTCTTTTCAAAATAACCACATTTACTTAAAGAGTACCCATTCAAAAACACATTAACATTAAAAGAACACAAAAGCATGAAGCAAAAATTCATGCTCTTCCTCCAAAGGAGAATCTGCCAAGTGTACGGAAGGAGAAGGGGATGTTCCTCTTTCAATTCAAGCAATTTATCATGCTTA